>JAOTOM010003599.1:0-157500 GCA_034440615.1 Ashinkailepas kermadecensis
GGGAAATGCACCCTACTACACCCTCAAAAACATCATGGTAAACGGCTTAGCAAAAGTACATAATCTGGTAACATTGGTGGACCTCTGCCGTTTGGGTCTGGAACAGGGGTGGACACTTGGTTTCATTACGGGAATACGCATTTTTAGTGTCTCATGAAGAACTGGGGCCTCTCGGTGGCTATCAGGCCCCTCAATCATAAACTGTTAGTCAGTGGAAGGAGTGGGTGGGGTGGGGGGGGGGGGGGGAAGGGAGATGCGTTCCGATCTGATGCAAACAAAAATTATGCATCAACCGCTTATTACTTGTTATTGGGTGAATATGGCCATTTTCGAATAGCCGAAACTCAGCAATCTTGGAAAAGCAGGACATAATTTTTTTTTGCGTCTCGTGACCAACAAGTTTCTCCACTACCTACCCGAGGCACCCTTTTCGATGTCCGACTACCCGTTACTGTTCCACTATGCACGTAGTTTTATTTCCCCATATTAATGCAAATATGTAAATGTGTTAGAAATGGTCTCGCGACGGGCTGGTCGCCGGCGCCGACGCAGCGCAGCGGATCGCGACGCCAGGTACCACTACTCTACAGCGAAGGGTGGGGAAGGCCGAGTGGTTAGGGTGTCGTACTCTGGGTGCAAAGGTCCCGGGTTCGACGCTCGCACCGCTCGGACATTTCCCATTCCCGCGGCTCACCGGCGAAACAGTGAGGGCGGCGCCGATTAGCAATTGCATAAAGTGCGTAGTAAATCAAACCCAATAAAAAATATCTACAGCTGTTGGCGGAGCGCACCTGCCACCTGCCGGCGCGGCTGCGAACCTCCGTCGAGCGCGTATTACCAATGGGTACAGTGGGCGCGCGCCACGAGTACACTCACAGGTTAACCAAGCCCAAAATTGAATGCAATCTGAAGTTAGCCGACTTTTAACCGTTGGTCAAGTTTCATCACCATACTCATAACCGTTGCCGAGATATAGATGTAAAAGAGCGCGACACCGGCGGCAGCGGCAGCGGAGCGGAACGAACGAGGTTGATTGATGATGCATAAGTATATATAATTATTTCTAGGGTAGAATTTTGAAAGTGAGCAAAGACTTATCGATTGAATACCTAACATGTATACCACAGGGAATCGGAGAAACAACTATGTCTGACATTCAAGCGCGGATTCTAGAAGTTCGGCTGCTCTGGAATGTTCCAATTACCAGATAGCTCCACGGGTGGGCGTATCCCTGAGGTGCTTCGCCACCCCCACTTCCGCTTCCACACATAAACAAATCAACAGCCTTATCACTAGCGAATCACCCCCCCCAATGCAACGCAATGCATGGAATCTCCGCGGCTGTCGGGGGCCCGCGACAGCCCCTGTCGCGGCTGTCTGCATGCAACTTGTAAGGGTTCCCTGTGGTTTGCATGTACCGTCTGTAACCACGAAGGGCCCTCCGTCACGTCTAAGCTATCGGAGTGTTCCAGGCAGCTGTCAAGGGGTCTTCATAATTGACAGATGGGCCCTCTGTGGGTGTAACCATCAATGCACTGATGCATTCTTCGTGAAATAGGGTACCATACACCACTTCCTCAACACTGACTCGACATCACTCCAAAAGAAGCATCGACATCGTAGTTCTTGACGTGTGCTAATGAAGCATTCATCCCTCATTTCTAACGGCATTTCGTTTTTCAGTATCATGCTTGTGCTCACCATTACGGATGGGGATACAGGAGCCCGACGTCAACACAACTCCAAGTAAAGGGATTAGCTGTGACGCGGTCTGGCAGGTGAAGGGATTACCTATGACGCGGTCTGGCAGGTAGAGGGATTACCTATGACGCGGTCTGGCAGGTAAAGGGATTACCTATGAGGCGGTCTGGCAGGCAATACCAGTTTATTGTGTAGGTATTTTCACTATAATAGTCAACATAGGCATTCACAACTTACGTATCTGTGAAAGTAAACGACAAAGATACACCTGTAAGTACGCTCTTGACTCTAAATTGAATTTGAAGCAAGCAAAATCCATTTCAAACGAAATAGTTTGCAGGAAGAATTTTGGCACCCTTCTGCACCGTCTCGACATCTCACACCGAACAAAATATCACTGTTTTAACACTGTATCAAAGGACCTCCGCGACCGTCAAATGGCCTCACATAATTATCAAATAGCCCTATGCACCTATATGCCCCATACCCTATGTACTAGTAACTCTCGGAGGGCCTTCTGCACCTATGCGAGGGCCTGTGCAGTTACCAGAAGACCCTCGATAAATATTAAAAGTAGATGCTTCGTCAACAAGGAGCCTTCTGTGCAGTAGCGGTATGTTTTCTGGCAAAGTTCTGTAGCTGTGTTATCTGTAGCTGTCCGAGGCCCCTCTAGATACAGCAAGGAAACGGCCACCTGTTAGTACACACCCAAGTGACCGCTGCACCTACCAAAGGGTTCCTAATGACTGCGCGGTTAGAGTGCCCGCCGCAAATTTCATGAGACCACCTTGCATCTCTCAGAGCATCTACAAATCTCAAAAGGCACCGTGTAATAATCGAAAGGCTCTACTATCTAAAGGTCTTAACTGTCAAATAGACACTCTTGACGACCACAAGACAGGGGCGGACACAGGGGAGGGGCACTGGGAAGGTGCCTCTGGGCACTGTGCCCTTCCCATGGGAAGGTGGCGCCTCTCCCACCGGGAAAAGTGCCCTTCCGGAAACTGCAACCCCCCCCCCCCCCCCCTGCTCAACGGATTTTCAGCCAAAGATGCCTCTGAAAAGGCGCCTCTTTGAGGAAAAGACCATTCAGTATGCTCTAGTATAATCCCGCATCGCTCAACGATTTCTTTTTTGGCCGAAGGTGCCCCTCCGACGAATGTACCCCTCCCAATAAAAATTCGTGGGCCCGCCCCTGCCATAAGGCCCTACATAATTTCTGGACTTTTGATAGTCTGCAACTATCAAAGGGTCATCCGTGACTTGCTCAAAGACTATTTGTTGCTGTTGCAGCATCCGATGAACACTTCAGTGAGCCTTCTGCAGCCCCCGGAGCCCAGGAGACACCCTGCAATTGTCAAATAGGCCATGTAACTGCCAGCTCCGTCCCTTCTGTCTCGCTCGCAGCCTCAACCGACCTCCAGCGGCCGCATATGCGTGGGGACGAGTAGTCTAGGGGTAAGTTGCCCGTCTCACAATCGAAAGATTGTGGGTTCGAGTCTTACCTGTCGCTACTCTTCGCCCACGGCCAGTCGGCGTGAGAGATTGGCGACGCTACATGATTCACCGGTCGATGTATCGTAAAACCAATAACCAACCAACCAACCAACCATCTACGTTTGAATGGTGCAGCATGAGCGTTATACGAATGTTGGTGCCCCTCGCTCGCTACCTCTGCTTAACTCCCACACAACCCGCCAGAGCCACACGACGTGACGTCAACCGATCTTGGCCAGCTACCAAAAGAGGCGGAGCCTCCCAGTCCGACGCACACATTCACTGAGGCGGCGGTGCCTCACAGCCCGACACAGGCATTCACTGAGCGCATGCACTCAGTCGCGACTGGCAATACAGTCCGCGACGCGTCACCTACATAAGCATATACCACCCTTTTAGTTGCCGCGGCCCCTTTTCACTATAAAAATAACCATTGTAGCTGCCAAAGAATCCTCAACAGTTGATAGGAGGTCGGTTGTAGATATTAAAGGGCCCTTGTAACTATTGATCGGCCATCTGTAACTGTGAGAGGGCCATCTGCTACTCTGAAAGCGCCCCCTGTCGATCAGAAGGGATCGAGGAAAAATTGCGCTTCGATATTTGTTTTTTGTTCACCATAATCACAAAGTCGCTCTTCGGGCCATTTCCCCCCACCCCTACTTCTCGATCAAACCCCATTTCCACGCCTGTAGTAGGTAGGTGCCCACGTGCGGTTCTCTCATGTGCGCCTTTGATCTGAGCGATCATCTTTAAAAGAGATATTCAGCCCGGATAAAAGCCAAATCACTCCAGAACAAGCTGTTCAGAAATGACCGAGTCTCGAGCAGGTTGGACAGTCCTGTGTGCACAAACAGCAACATAACCGACTGTGTCGACAGGTACCTCCAATAGTCTGACTGTGTCGGCACGTACCTCCCATGGTCGGACTGTGTCGGCACGTACCTCCAATGGCCGGACTGTGTCGACACGTACCTCCAATAGTCTGACTGTGTCGGCACGTACCTCCAATGGTCTGGCTGTGTCGGCACGTATGTACCTCCAATGGCCGGACTGTGTCGGCACGTACCTCCAATGACCGGACTGTGTCAGCACGTACCTCCAATGGTCGAACTGTGTCGGCACGTACCTCCAATGGTCGGACTGTGTCGGCACGTACCTCCAATAGCCGGGCTGTACCGGTACTTACCTCCGATGACACATTGGCCATGCTGTACCAGTACGTACCTCCTATGACACATTGGCCATGCTGTACCGGTACGTACCTCCTATGACACATTGGCCATGTTGTACCGGTACGCACCTCCGATGATGCATTGGCCAGTGTGAGACCACTGTTGTCTTTGACGGACAGCGTGAGCAGACCACGGTGCCATGTCACGAAGCGGGGCACACGCACGTCAAAGCAGTCTTCACCGTCAGCTGTTGGACACAGCACAGTCAGCTGACGAGGACGGAACAGTCAGCTGACGAGAACGGCTCAGTCAGCTGCTGGAGACAGAGCAGTCAACTGCGGGACATACCGTCAGCTCTCGGAGACGGAAACTGCCAGCTGTAGGGCATTGCGGAAGTCAGCGAGAAGTAGCTGCCAGCTGATGACAGCATGGTGACGGACACAAAGCAGTTCACACCACGGGTGGAGGTTCGCAATCAAAGTCGCTCGGACAAATCGTATTTGTCTCCCATGATTGTTCGTCAGTGCCCGTAGGCCCCCGTTTTACACGTGAGCAGCATCGGTGTGGGATAGGCCACATCTGCCTATCCGGCCGGTGCGTGGGTAGATAGGCAGGATAGGCGCCCCTTCCAATACAGTCCACCTGTCGACGGATAGGCCACACCTGCCTATCCGGCCGGTGCGTGGGTAGATAGGCAGGGTAGGCGCCCTTCCAATACAGTCCACCTGTCGACGGATAGGCCACATCTGCCTATCCGGCCGGTGCGTGGGTAGATAGGCAGGATAGGCGCCCCTTCCAATACAGTCCACCTGTCGACGGATAGGCCACATCTGCCTATCCGGCCGGTGCGTGGGTAGATAGGCAGGATAGGCGCCCCTTCCAATACAGTCCACCTGTCGACGGATAGGCCACACCTGCCTATCCGGCCGGTGCGTGGGTAGATAGGCAAGATAGGCGCCCCTTCCAATACAGTCCACCTGTCGACGGATAGGCCACATCTGCCTATCCGGCCGGTGCGTGGGTAGATAGGTAGGATAGGCGCCCCTTCCAATACAGTCCACCTGTCGACGGATAGGCCACATCTGCCTATCCGGCCGGTGCGTGGGCAGATAGGCAGGATAGGCGCCCCTTCCAATACAGTCCACCTGTCGACGGATGAGCCACATCTGCCTATCCGGCCGGTGCGTGGGCAGATAGGCAGGATAGGCGCCCCTTCCAATACAGTCCACCTGTCGACGGATAGGCCACATCTGCCTATCCGGCCGGTGCGTGGGTAGATAGGCAGGATAGGCGCCCCTTCCAATACAGTCCACCTGTCGACGGATGGAAAATGCCACGGCATTCTCCATCCATTGCTCGCACACAGGCAGAACAATGGTACGTCGAGTCCGTGAAGTCAACTGCTCTGTACATGGTGTCCGAAAAAAAGAACGCGGGCGAAATGCCATCGAGTCCATTCTGTTCATACAAAGCCAATGCTACCGTTGGTTGTGGTTGCCGACAAGCGAGAGCGACACAGTTCCACCCTCTCCCTTGTCCCTACGCCCGGACGCAGTTGGTGCATAACAAGCAAGGTGAAATAGCGGGGTTACACCGCAACGCCAGGCTTGAGAGGCAACTTAAAATTACTTGGCTTACCGTCGATGTCATTCGGTACCGGCGTAATTATGGATAATCCGCCGCTCCTGTGATAGTAGTCTTGAAATCGCAGCGTCAGCTCCCTGTTCGGGCCGGGCATGTTGAAGAACGTGACGCACACGCGCTCCTCGGTGTCGGTCCTGAACTCCGTTGGAGCAGTCAAGAGGTACCCGCTGTGGGAGAAGCAGCATGATTCAGTTGGTTGCGATCGATTAGGCGATACCGTGCACATTAGTCGAGTTTAATTTCTTTCTCGCGATCTTCTTCCTTCCTTCAAGCCCAATTCTGACGCACGACATGATCCTCGTAGAATAGTTGTTAATGAGTGATGCAGTGCAAGCACAGCACGCATAATTATTGCCATGTGATGAAAGTACACGAGTCACGCACAGCGCAGACAAGGTAAGTTTTACCCTGATTAATTATCAGTGTCGCTTGGTCACTATGCATTTTTTGTTCGAATAATTAACCGAGTCCAGTATAACTGCTACATAGGCTGTACAAAACCATGGCCAAATTCATCACATTCGCAACCTACACTAAGGCCAACCCAATACATCGTTCCGGGTCCCCAAAAAAATCACTGTCCGGATCTAACTGCACTACAAATTAACAGAACTCGAGTAAAATATTAGACAGATCAACTTCTGATATGTGTTAGATATACACTTAGATACACACTAGATATGTTAGATTATACACTTTCATGATTATCATGAGTTGGATGAAATTCGCTGCGCACATTATAACGTAAAAAAACTTCATGTGGCATGACGGTCGGTCCTGGGTCGATAAAAGCTACGTAGCACAGCCAAAGGGGGGAGTGGATAGCAATTTTCCCTTCTTTCAGAGGCGGATCCGGGAGGATCGGTTGGGGCAGGGGGCAATTTCAAACATGTTCTTCGATTTCGGAGACCTGTTCCGATTTGAACAGCTAACATGCACCGGGTCGGCAGAAGACAATATTTATCTCATAAAATGTCTTAAAATTTCGAGAACATGTATTTCAGTTCCAAATTTCAGCAAGAATCGGCCTCTGGGGTGGGGGATGGCCTATGTGGCTCCTTTTCGATCCGTTAGTGTCTTCCTTGAACACAATATTGTTCTCGCGTCTCCGTGACCTATAATTAGACCTCGATTTTTTAAACAGCTAAAATTACCATATTTTAGTGCGATTAGGATCAGACACGTCACACAATTTTGACTGTATTAGACTGAGGCGGATGACATTCACCTTCATTCATGACATGAGTATGCTAGATTAAATCAGCAAGGTACTCCTTGCGGGTGTCAGCACGAGACCGAGAAAACGTCCCAGACGCTTTGGGTCCGATAAGCTAAAACCTGTTGGGCCGGCAGGTTCCGTTACCCAAGCTTCCTTCGATGCTCCGTCCAGTCAGACACCACTGCTACATCTCATAAGACTGAGCTACACTTCAGCGCCCGCTATAGAGCCACATCTTATAGCACTGAGCTACACCTCAGCGCCCGCTACAGGGCTACATCTTATAACACTGAGCTACACATCAGCGCCCGCTGCAGAGCTACATCTTATAACACTGAGCTACACCTCAGCGCCCGCTGCAGAGCTACACGCTACATCGGCCGAGACCAGCTTGTGAGGAACGCGAAGAGCAGGCGGCAAACCATTCCTCCGCGAAGTCACACTGGCCAGAAGTGGACGGCTTCTCCACAGCACGGATTCAACTGTTGCTGAGATGATACGATTCCCGTGGTACTGTAATTACGTGACCACAAAGCTAAATTCGCGGCGTCTTTCTTTCTGCCTTTCTCTTTCGCCCTCGCTCTCCCCTCTATCCCTCTCCCATATCTCCATCTCCCCTCTCTCCATCTCCATTCCTCTCTCCCTCTCTCCATCTCCATTCTCTCTCTCTCTCTCTCTCTCTCTCTCTCTCTCTCTCTCTCTCTCTCTCTCTCTCTCTCTCTCTCTCTCTCTCTCTCTCTCTCTCTCTCTCTCTCTCTCTCTCTCTCTCTCTCTCTCTCTCTCTCTCTCTCTCTCTCTCTCTCTCTCTCTCTCTCTCTCTCTCTCTCTCTCTCTCTCTCTCTCTCTCTCTCTCTCTCTCTCTCTCTCTCTCTCTCTCTCTCTCTCTCTCTCTCTCTCTCTCTCTCTCTCTCTTTCTCTGACTCTTTCTTTTCCTCTCTCTCTATCTCTCTCCCTGTCTCTCTCTCTTTTCCGCCCCCCTCCTTTTTCTCGCTCACTCCCTAGAAAAGAACATGGCCACGGTCCTCAGCTGGGTAGTGACAAAACCCTGTAAAAAGTTTGCTCACTCTGTGTTCCCACCCACTTCGGAATATTGTGGGGAGCACCTGGTAACGTCGAGAGTGCGGAAGAACCTTATATATATATATATTATATATATATATATATATTTGCACATGAACCTACAAGCCAATGCTTGCACTACATGGCAAGGTTGACAGGGCTGTGCCGAGGTGCCGAGGTGCACGAGGTGCACCTTTAGCGCCTTCCGTCGGCGTCTCGCTACTCGTCTGTGCCGTGCCACACAACTGAATGGCACTTGCCGTAACACAACGTATTGCAAGTACACTGTAACAACACAACACGGTGATTGCGCTGCTATGCGACGAACTCACGATACAGACAGAGCAGCTGGCCCATCCCACGACAAATCGACAAGTGAAAAGACCCAACACGCAATATTTTACATTTTGCTGAAAATAATTGTTTGGGGTTATGTGATACACCGAATCCAGCTGTGCATTTTTGGAAAGATCAGGTCAACGGCCAAGGAGCCTCGGGCATTTTTGAGATGTCAACTAACAAGTGTGTCTTTTGAGGCCTTCAACTCAATGAAGAGGAACCCGAATTATGCAAAAGTATATATCGTTGAACTCATAATAATCAAATGCATCTTTTGGTTATTTTAGAATTTCGTTTACGCGCTATTTACAATCGTGACATCGTGACTTTAGGTCACGTTACCTACCTTAGCGTTCGGGACAGTCACAATGTGATTTGAAATAGTGCAGAAATGAAGTTCGATATTTTCTTTCGAAGCAAAAAAAAGTTTTGCCCCTAAAACTCTACACGTCCGTCCAAAATTAGACATGCATGATTGTTTTGCGCTAGTTTATCGTGGCCTGTCTTAGTGTGTTTAAAACGGCATATTACAGAAATACAAGCCTTTTGACGTTCGAGGCACGTGCTGGAACGAAAATGTTAGTTATCTGATCCTGAGCATGGGACAGACCAGGGACAAGCCACTGGGACAGACCAGGGATGTCCCCGCGTCCCTGGGACAACCCAGGGACGCGGTAAGTTTGGACAAGATGGAGGGATAGCCTCCCCCCCACACAAAAAAAAATCCTTGGACTTCAGTCACTTCTTTTTTCAATGCCGGGTTTTGAGATTTGCCATTGTTAAAAATGATATTTTGCGGAAACTTTGCGGATTTGCCATGATATGTTCTGCCAAAATTAGCAAATTCCACTCCCTATCACCGCTTATGAACATCTAGCTTTATGTCGTATGTGCTGGTCCCGATTTCACAATCACAATAGAGCCATGCTGTAAGTATGTCAAACGTTGCCCCCTTATAGCAGGAAAATATAAAATACTGGACGATGGTTTTATTGTAGTAAATCTGGACATGCAATAACCTTGCCCATGCTTTCCTGTTTTACAGGGACACATTTCGATGCAATGACAACCAGGGCGGATAAAGGGTGTGGCACTGAGGGCATGTGCCCCCACCCCCCGCACGTGAAAGGTGGCGACCCTCAGACCGGGAAAAGGCGCCCCTCTGAAAAGGTACCCGCTGTAAGGTACAGTGTACAGTGTACCACGCTCGAATTTTTCAGCCAGAGGCTCCCCCTTGGAAGGAAAGTCGCCCCTTCGGGAAGGGCCGAGTGCATCCCGCCTCCTCGAATTTTGCAGCTAGAGGTGCCCCTCCAGGTGCTTTCGCAGTGGCGCCGCTCCAATGAAATGGCGCCCCTCCAGACAAGTGCCCCCACCCCCCATGACAATTCCTGGACCCACCCCTGATTACAACATTGCTCTCTCGTGGTAATGAACTCCGGGTGGTTATAACATCGTGCGTATTTACGTGTGGCTTCTCTTCCAAATTTGACAACTTCCGTTGAACCATCAAGAGGAAAGTGGACAATTTGGAGAGAAAAAATTGATATGTCCGGAACAGCAATGTGACGGTGTAAATTGGAAACCAGCGATGAGCCTCCGAGCAGGTTATGACGGATTTATTGGGGAAGCTCCTAGTCACATAGGATATGAGTGCCTGCTATCACAACGGCTGCAAACAAAAACATATTTGATCGTCCTATTCCTATTACACTCAACCATTGCACACACACTGGACCTTCGACGCCTGTGAAATTATTTCGGTATCTCAACATTCTGATAACGTACGGCAAGCCACGTCGAATGACAACCCACATAATGCAAATTGAAGCCATAGCGACGAAAAGCAAAGATTTTGAGAAACAAATTAAAACTAACCTTTGACTTTGAGGTTTGACTCGACATGTCCCGGGTTGAAAGGTTGATCGAGGGTTGCCCACGAGCTATCACTTGATGCTAAAGATGGGTAGCGTGGGGAGAAAACGAAGAAACGCGAGGCGATCGAAGAAATGAGCTCGACCATTGACTTTAAAAATTAACGTAATTTCTGAACAGTTACTAGAGTACCTCACGGCACGTCGAATGACTCCCACTTGATGAAAATTGGAGACATAGCGACGAGGCGCGAGGACTTCGAGAAATTTAAGCTATCCTTCGATCTTGTGGTTTGAAATTGACATGTTTCAGTTTGAAATGTTACCCGAGGTCACCACCAAGTCACCACGGGCTTGCTTGATACCAGATGTGGGTAGGTTAGGAGCGACGAAAAAATACGAGGCGACCAAAGAAATCGGTTTTACCTTTGACCTTTTAAATTAGTTCGATTTGTTAACATTATAATACGGCACAAGCCGCGTCAAATGAAACCCACTTGGTGCAAATTGAACCCATCGCGACGAATCGCGAGGACTTCGGAAAAAATCAAACTAGCCTTTGACCTTGAGGTTTGACCTTGATATATCCCGGTTTCAAAATGTTACTCGATAATTCATCATGGGCTATCGCTTGATGGTGGATCTGGGTAGGCTTGGGCGAAAACCACCCCAAAAAATGTGAGGCGACCGAAGAAATCAGCTTGAATTTTGACCCGTCGAGATGATTTCGAATTATCAACTTTCTGATACCGCACAGCAAGCGACGTCGAATGACATGCATTTTCTGCAAATTGAAGCCATAGCGACGAAACGCGAGGTCATCGAAACCTCAATAAAATCTTTGACCTTGACATGTCCCGGTTTGAAATGTTCCTCGAGTGTTCACTTCTGGTTATTGCTTGATACCAGATTTGGATGGGTTTGAGCGAAAACGAAATAAAATTGAGCGGACCGGATGCTCAGCTTGGCTTTTGCCCTTGACAAATAATTCGATTACTTAGCTTTCTGATACCACATAACAAACCACGTCGAATGACGATATCGCTTCAATATAGTCATCTAAGAAATCAAACTAACCTTTGACCTAGAAGTTTGCCCTTGACATGCACCGGTTTGAAATGTTACACGATGGTTCACCACAGGATATTCCTTGATACCAAACCTGCCCAGATTTGGGCAGGTTTGGGTGAAAACGAAAAAAAGGGAAGCAATCGAATAAATTGTGAAACACGCCTCCACATCTCCAATGCTGAGACGCCGTCAGAGGTGCTAAAAGTGCACCACGGAGTAGTCTGGAAAACTTTTTTACGATGCAGAATTGCGACAAGTTATTTCTAAACGTATAGCTCACACGGGCCCGTACAATGGGACACTGCGGGCGTGTGCCCTCTCCTCCCACGGGAAAATAGCGCCTTTCCGGGCGGGTAAGTGCCGCTCCTCTGGGAAGGCTGGAGTGCACCCCACGATTTTTTTTAGGCAGAGGCGTTCCTCGGAAGGCATAGGCGCCTCTCCAGGTACTTTCCCAGTGGCGCCCCTCCGGATATGTGTCCCCCAAGACAATTCCTGGACCCGCCCCTGATAGCTTAACCTCTCAGAACATGTTTGGAACGAAAGGCTAATCCCGGGGCGGTAAGGAGTGGAGACTGTTGGATTGCCGATCAATGTGTTCTGGACGTATCAATACAATGCATACAAATGGTCACATTCGCTGCCTATTCAGTATTTGATTATTCCACTCCAAGGTTACAATACACTGGCGGTTCATGGGTGGTAGATTCCCAACATACAAACTAGTCTTCTTTTTTAGAGCAAAATATGCTTAAATCACCCAATTGTCTTTCGAAACATGCACTTTTAGGAAGATGCAGGGTTCTAACACAACCCTCTCACACAAATGTTGCCAAATCTCATCGTTGTCTTACTCTCTCCTCCCCCCCGCCCCTCCGCCAAACGATTGGAAGGCAAGCTTCTGAATCGATGAGATTTCAAGAGCAGTGCCAAAGCCAGCTGCCCAATGTTAAACCACCTTCACCGCACCACTTATAAACCGCTTAACTGGTTACCATGCAGGCATCAGTGGCGTTTGTTCTCGACCGGTGCGAAGAGGTCTGGGAACCGCACGGACCCAAACTGGTGATGCGACCGCCGCTTGACATCAGTGAGGGCAGGCGAGGTCAAGGTAACACGTAGGTCACTTTAACAGGCGGGCCAGACAGACAGACAGACATACTTTTTATTGAGGTCATCCACAATTGACTCGTGGCTATTATGACATCGCGTCAAATGGATAAAACAACACAGCACAAAAGGTCAAACTCACAGAACAGTCAAACCAGTGGTCATAAATGTCAGCAAGTCGAGCAGTAAATCAGTCCGGCACGGGCGGCACGTCAAACAGGTACCGCCGTAGGTGGCGACTAAAGATCGACACGGGAAGTCGCGTCAGCTCAGGTGGCAGTGAGTTATACATAAGTAGCGCTCTGGAGCTAAAACGTCTCTTCCCCATCTCGGTGCGGGACCGGGGGACATGCAAGTTATGGTCTTGACGGGTGGTCCGGTCACGAATCTCCGCCATGGTGGTGAGATCGTGAGCCAGTGACTCTGGCTCACCATGACGACGCACCTTGTGTGTGAGGCAAAGGGTGTGATATCTGGCCAGGTTCTATATACATATATATATATATATATATATATATATATATATATATATATATATATATATATATTTTATATATATATATATGTATATATATAGGCAAATATGGTTAAATATGTAGGAAAGTAAGGCACTACTCGCTGGCGTGGATACTGCGAGACCTGCAACTGCAGTCCAACCGACCTGTCAGCACCAGAAGAAAACAAACCGTTTGACTGCCGACAACAACCAACAAAACGAAACCTATTACGGAAAATAGAGGGACATTAACACTTAATGAAGGCATAACTATTATTAGCTTTTGCAAAAATACGATTGCTCACTTCCACGGGCACAATTATTTATCTCTGTTATCCACTACGGTCGGACAGTTCACACACAGCTACCGTGACCCCTGTAACAGAGGGTCACGGTAACAGGCAGGTCATAGCAGCATGCAGGCCACAGCAACAAGCAGGTCACAATAACAGGCAGGTTACGGCAACAAGCAGGTCACGGCAACAAGCACCTTGGTCACGACCTCACGACCTCACCTGTCCGGTGCCCTAACCGCACCGGCGACGGTGGCCAAAGCCAGCACGGCCGCTGCCTCCAGAGCACCCATGCTGTTGTCCGGTCCGCCACTGGCAGTGCCGTGACTGGTCGGTCGTGCAGCGGGCTCAGCCGCGAACGGCCGCCGCATGTCCAGTGGCGCCACTGCTGCGGTAAGTCCTGCTCAGGCACACCGTGCCGGGACAGGTGGTTGCCGGGACAGGTGGTTGCCGGGAAATCCCGACATTCTTAGGAGAGCTGAGAACACAAAGGCGCAAGGCTTAATCCTCGCCCGTGCACGAGATTGCGCCACCTTCGCCAGTGAAGGGGGCAGAGACGCAGCCAAGGGGGGTGGGATCCAGCCCCCCCCCCCCCAATTAGCACCCCAAAAGTACACTAGATCAAACGATAAATTTTCAGATTCTCGCTTCGCAAAACTCTAAATTTTATAAACTCAAAACTGTAAACTTTCGGCGCGCTTCGCGCGTCGGAAGCTTTCTCTATTTCATCACATTTTTGGGGGTCGCCCCCTTTACGAAAAGCTTGGCTGCGCCACTGGGTAGGGTGGGGGATTGGTAGGACCCCGTGGCGGATTGGTAGGACCCCGTGGCGGATTGGTAGGACCCCGTGGCGGATTGGTAGGAACCCGTGGGGGATTGGTAGGACCCCGTGGCGGATTGGTAAAACCCCGTGGCGGATTAGTAGACCAGGCCCGTGGGGATTGGTAGGACCCCGTGGCGGATTGGTAGGAACCCGTGGGGGATTGGTAGGACCCCGTGGCGGATTGGTAGGACCCCGTGGGGGATTGGTAGGACCCCGTGGCGGATTAGTAGGACCCCGTGGGGGATTGGTAGGACCCCGTGGCGAATTGGTAGGACCCCGTGGCGTGACCCCGTGACCCCGTGGCGTGACCCCGTGACCCCGTGGCGTGTCCGAACGAAACATGTTAGAGAAACAAAGCAAAAGTAGACGTGTGGGGGAGGAGATCTTGCCCTTGACACTCGGTTTGTGTATCTGGGGTGGCAAGTGGCCCTCCAGGTCAGGTCAAAGATCAAGTTTTCGCAATTTTGTTTTCTCAATTTGATCGCAAACGCTTCCTATTTCACAATTTGATCGCAAACGCTTCCTAAACTGCAACAGATATGCACTTTTAGTTATCGGAGTGTCGCCAATGCTTTACGGGTGCGATGACACATCCGCAGCTCCATTTAAAGCATAGATCACAGGTCAGGCCAGGTCAAGGGACCGACCCCGCATTTGAAAACTTGATAGAATGGTGGTTAAATCCATTGCTTCCACCCACCCAGGGTAAGACGGACGGTAAATCGAATTCAGGGCTTAAAATATACCTATATCCCGTCATGCTAAAAAAAAGTCATCAGAGGTGAACATAGCTCAATGATCTTCGATGACTTTGTAAAGGATAATGTCAGGATATTAATCCAGTCATCTATTAACCTAACCCACACAAAATGTGTCGCTTTATGCCACAATGTTATGTCAAGATGCGATCATCAGCGATTTTGTTCCAAAATTGTCGGAGGTGGTCCCGGAAGAGGATCACTGGTGCATAAAACAATAAATCTGAAGGAAGGCAAGGCAGAAAGAAGGTGGGTGCAAAACGTCGACTAGGAAACATCCATCATAACGTGGGAACAGTGATAAATTATTGGTGAAATAGGGTGGATATACCATTTTCTGACCACTGGATAGACATCCTTTCCAAGGACACATCAACATCATGTTTGTTGGCGTGTTCTTGTGAAATCTCCATGACTTGTTTCTAAGAGTATTTCGTGTATAAATATCATGCATATGCCCACCATTACGGATTGTGATACCCAAGGCATCTTGTAACACAATTCCAGGTAGAGAGATTATATATGATGTTGTCTGTTAAATAATGCCATCTGTTGATGCCATGGTATTGCGATCGTTATTGTTTGCATAGGTATTCCTATATTAAGTATCCATCCAAACTACATGAAAACATGCACTTATCAGTACACTACTTGCTCAAAATTGAGGTTGAAGGACTGAAACAATATCTTAATTGGCACGTTTCCATGGCCAATTTCGACATCCTACTGTACTAGCTTCGACATCACACACCTAACGAAGAAAAAAAAACTATTATTTTAACAGTGCGTGAGAAGTTCAGAATATTATGGAAGCACGGGGTGATCAGCCTTGCAGTTGGGTGAGACCAGCGTCACAGACAATTAGATACCGTTCGAGATGGAGGACGAGGTGCCAGGTGCGAGATGTAGGACAGGCCAGCAGGCTACGCGCTGAGATTCGGCAGCCAGAGTCAGTCGCAAAATAGTTCCAAAGTGATCAGGGGCGGCTGGGATTTTTAGGCCTTTCTTAGTCAATGCCAATATACTTATGCCAGGGGTGTGGGAGCACTAGAAAGGGGTGTTACAAATCAGGGGGGGGAGTGCTCCCTCAATGTTGGCTTTGTCCCCCTAATAATTTCAAAATTTAACATGGAACCCTATGGAGTGTGCCCCCAATCCATTTGGGCGTGCCCATTGCCTTCATGTATTCTGCCCCCCATAATTTTCAGAAATCAACATCTGTGACTATGGACATGTGCACCATAAAAATTAACGCTCCTCCGGGGGAAAATAAACCTCCGGGAAGGCTCGAATGCACCCCCGTCGATAAATACAAAGATGGTGGGCCTGTGGCCCACCATCTTTGCTTTGGCTGTATCAACTTCTTGCTTCCTTAACCCACGCCGTCTCAGGGGGGGGGTTGAGATGCGCCCCCCCCCTAAGGTTTTCCGCGGATAGTGAAAAAACGACGCGCGGCAGCACGCCGAAATTTGGCATACCTTTTTCCACATCAATTTGGCATGTTGTGTCAAAATGTTGAGGTCAGGTCATATAGGGTCAACGAGTTAGTGAAGTTCAAGTGAGGTCACCTCCAGAAAAGTTCAACCAGTCGTCACGCTTTAACGGATAAAGATATTTTAATGAAACTTTCAGCGTTTGCTTATCATTAGGGACGAAACAAAACGCACCAGAGGAATTTTATATTTTCCACGTTTTTTATTACCTTTTAGTTTTGCAATTTGCCCATTAGGGCTAAAATCGAAGATTCTGGCTAAAGTACGCGTTTTTTATGAGAGCAGGTTGACTTCGAACGTTTTTTTCAGTCCGCTCTACTCATTAGATTAAAAAAATTAAGAAAATTGAAAACACAAAATTTTGACATTTAAAAAAATAAAATTTTGATTTTTGGGTTGTCAGAAATTTTAGGGCCATGGTATTTTGCCTTCCTTTTCTGATTCCAAATATTTTTTCCTTCAAATCTCCCCCAAAATGAACTCACCAGAGCCAAAAACATGATGCAAGTCGTGAAAACCTAGGCCCCCTAGTGACGTCACTTTTGGGGATACAATTTTGGGGTGGTGTCTGGCCCTACTCGTCGAGCGCTTTCCGATGCACCTCCTTCGTTTTCGTGCGACACTTAGTTTGGAGATTAGAGGGGGGTATGTATCAACCCCCCCCGAAACGGGGTGTGAGGATATGACCGGAAAGACGGGGAGGGTTAACATGAGACCCTATGAATTGCATCTCACAAACAAAATTGGCAGTTCTCATTGCCTCCATACATTGACCCTCACCAATAATATTCACACCTCTCCGCCATTTCCTCAAGGTCTACCTTAGTCCCAGCCACGGGCGCCACTTTGCTGAGTTCATTTGGGGGGGGGGCAGCATTATTGATGGCCAATTTCCTTGAAAGCCGCTTGCATCCAGTGACGCAGGCCCAATGATAAATTTTCGGTTTAACGTGGGTGGGGAAAAAGTAATTATTGAGCGGGCCAGTGGCACTCACAGTGTGTATACAAAGTAACGCCCCGGTCCGCACAGTACAGCGGGACAGTGCAATCTACGGATGGATAATAAGGTTCACAAGGTAAACAACATGGCGGTGCCGCCGGAATCCCACGGAGTTTGGAAGGCACGTCTCGTGGCGGCGCCACGGCCGCGCGAGGCCTCCGCGACGCAGCGACGGAGTCGACCCAGGTGGGTAACCACCGCAAGTGGCAGGGTTCGCGCAGCGGCCCCGAGGACCGAGTGCCGACAGCGCAAGGTTGGCGAAGACAATTCGCGTGGAGTGACTGTCCTGCGAGAGATCGGTGAGTGACCCGAATTGCGCAAGTTGTCCGGACCCGGCTGGTGTGCGGCCGGGCGCACGGCATACCGTTTGGGGATGCTTTTTGATTGGGTTTGATTCACGACGCACTTTATGCAATTGCTAATCGGCGCCGCCCACACTGCTTCGCCGGTGGGCCGCGGGATTTGGAAATGTCCGAGCGGTGCGAGCGTCGAACCCGGGACCTTTAGATGGTGCCAGGTGAGCCGTGAAACGAGGCCGGGGTTGGAAGCACAGTGCGGGCACGCGACGTGGTTACCGTGGTTACCCACGTGCGACGAACTCACGGCTATTAAAATACTGGACGAACTGCGCCAGAGTTCTCAAGGTCAGAATCAACGTCTGGTGCGTCGCTGCGTGCTGCCCGGGCGAACCCATTTCCTGGTTCAAGGGGAGGAAGCGTTGGACCAGAATATATTAAAGAACGGGTATACCCAAGTTTAGTATATTCTCAATCTAGTATATACTGTGCCTTGGTGACGTCACAGCTAGAATTTGCGATATTCTACTAGAATGTGGTGGACATCTGGCGGATTATAGAATCCTATAGTATAATATTCCAAATCTAGCAGGTTCCTGGCAATTGGTGATATAGTGCCGCAACCGCGGCACAAACTTCACGTGCTTCATTTTTCTTATTTTTATATAATTTGCATTAGAAAAGAGCATATGGTACTATGGCATGCTTTACTTTCTCCTGTATTCAGCTGACACGAGAAAGCAAAGGATGACATGAAAAAGAGTACAAAGAATGAGAAAGAACGTTCAATTTCATTTAACAGCAGTTTCCTTTTCTGCCGAAGCTCGACGCACGACTGGCCTTGAGGGCCAGCCGGTCGTCATGGCAACGACTTAGGCCCCGCCCTCCGGGAGTCGGCCGGCCGGTTTTGTGTAGTGTCCTCGTTTACCGGCAAGGAAACATACTTTTTCGGGGTGATATAAGTAAAAACGATCGGGATTCGTATGTATAATTCTTCAGGCATTCTCATGGTATCAAATTGGCCTACATACAATAACAATTGTCTGCGTAAAGCCGTGGAAAATATTGACTATTTTGGCTTGAGACGCACGCAAAGTGCTGCCGAGTATCGCCTTGGCTACGCCACACACCCGGAACAACTTGACCCCCCCCGCGTTGGACTGTGACGGAGTGTGATCAGCTGGTCTAGAGAAGCAGTGAGCAAGGAGAAAACAGCTGACCGCAGAGGTAGCCAGCCTGAAGAACTTAGAAGATTACAGATGTGAACACTGGCGGATTTAGCCCACCGGTTTGTGGGGGGGGGGCCACTTTCGGTTTTCGGCGTCAGCCCAAATCCCCTACCCCTCCCCCAGTGGCGTACCTAGGAAATGCATCAGGGGAGGGGTCGAACGGATTTGAAGGGTGCCCATTCTCCCACTATTCTTGGTTAAAAGCACCGGATTTCGACCACTATTTGGCAAAGGGGTCCATTAAAAAAAATAAAAAAAATAATTGACAACATAATTTCCTGTGTAGGGGCCCCAGCCTACCTCCACCGTTTGTATGTTACCGGATTTTTGTTCTTGTTTACCAAAACGTTCAAGTTCACGTTCAACCTCTTGTACCACGTCAACGTTCGTGCACGTGTACACACTGGCGGATCCGATTTTGTCAACTCTTGCTGTAAGCAGAACTTGAACAGCATGGAACCCTCGAAGTGTGTCAGAATCTACTAGGCTACCATACTGGCTTCCAAACAATTATTTTTTTTTTAAATCCTTTAAAATTGGAGATTCTTTCATCCAGACGCTATTTTTTAACCTCGGCAAGGGTTACTGCATTTTAATTTAGTTGACTTCTGTTGGATTCGGGGGGGGGGGCAAAAGATACTATGCCCCCCCCCCCATTTTAAGCGCTTGGGGGGCATGGCCGGAATGGCCCCTCCCTGGATCCGCCAGTGGATGTGAAGGCCGTCGATCTTCCCCGAAGTGAGACCCTATGAAGGTGGGGACTTGGAGAAGTGGGTGCAAGGAGTATGACCGGTACCTGGCGACAAGGTAAGTATTACTGATAGCGACAGAGAGTGCTCAGTTCTTCACTTGCTGGGCGACGATATCGCTGATCCTACGAGACGTGGCAGTCGGCAAACAGACGGTGAAAGGTTCGGGGCCTGCAAAAGGCAGCTCGCTACGACTGGTCGGAATTGTCGGTGCAATGCGGATGCTGGCGTGGTGACGTTGCGCTCAGTGATGTTGTCCCGCTTGTCGTTTCTAATGGCACGCTTTGCCAAAGTGCTGAGATGGTGATAACTGTCGGTTGACGTGGTTTCGTGCTTCCGTTCGCCGGCACATTGGGTCCAACGTGTCGTGGTTGGCAAACGGCGCAGACCGGCTGTCAAGCCTAAATCTGCGGACAGCGACAAATATGTCGCGTACGCAATTCATTTCATCTGAGAACGAACTCCGCTGCTGTTCGCACGTGTCCCCTCTCTCTCTCTCTCGACTAGCACTCGTCAATCAGTTTTTCGAACAGCGGCCAGAAACGCGTCTTCGTTCAAGCCGCGCCAGTCGCGCCCTGTTTCGTGAACGGGTTTGAGTTCGGTTCGCGGTATGGCAGTGCTATTTATAGTCGGCCTCCGACAGCGAGCCGACTAAAGCCGACACCGAGTCGTTCACGGCAGGACACTGCTGAGGTCCCGTCGAACAACGGCATGAGGTCCATCTGAGCCATACCGTACCACCGTACCACCGTACCCGTACCACAGTACCCGTGCCACCGTACCACTCATAGGTGTAGGAGCAGGGGGCCATGGCTACCAATTTTCACGAAAGTTCAACATTAATGCTATGGCGATGCATGTTAAGAATCAACTTCAAAATGGGTTTCCCCACCCCCAGTTTTGAGACGTTCCTGCGCCTCTGGCACAACCCGAGCAGCAGTGGGGCCGCGGAGCGGGCGGTCCAAGCTGTAGCGAACTGTTCGAAGGCGATGCTGTGTGATGGCGGCTCACTGTCGAGCAGGCGGAAGCGAGAGGATCCCGGAGACGATCTTGTGGTCACACCACCCTCTCCGGAGGTGTGGGGTGTTTTATCATTGGGCTTGTTTTACCGTAATCGTACACGGCGCAGATTTGTACGACTGCCAGGGCCGTCTAACATTCCTGAATATGCTTCGGTTATCCTGTTATTCGCAATCCTATTATTTCCGAAATCAAAATCAAAACTAGGTACCCCAAAGCCCAGAAGTGCTTGAATGGGCTTATGATGCAAACGAAGCTTTCCTCTCGGAGTTTAACTAAACGGGAATTATCCTCTCCAAATTCACATCTCCAAAGCATAACTCGAATTCCGCCAGAGAGCAGCAGCGGCGGCGACGGCAGCAGAAGCAGAAGCAGCAGACGGTCGGAGCAGGCATACTTCCAGCTCGACAACTCAGTGCGAGTGCGGAGCTACAGTGGCCCGCAAAACTGAGGCGAAGCGACACCTCAAGCTGGACTAGCGTCCCTCGGAGTGGACGTGGACGTGCGGTCCGTACGGTGTCGTCACGCAGGCCAGATGCAAGAGACCGGTTCGAGGCGAGAAGTGAACGGCAAGGCGGCGGAGCGGGCAGCCGGGCAGGCGCCTCGTCCGCCCGCCGAAGGCAGGTCCTGCACCGCGGACGGGATCACCGCCCCAGGGGCAAGGGCACCCACGTGCTGGAAACCGCGGGACATGCAGGACCGTTGGGGACGGGGGGGCTGGAGCAGGAGCATTCGGAGGGCGCCGGACCGACACCGGGCACCGACTGGAGCGCCAGCTGAACCTGTCGTTGCCGGCAGACGCCACATCCCCGCAGGGGCAGACCCAGGGGGAGCCGAAGCTGCCACTACCTTCTAGCAACCCAAGAGCAATCTATGAAATAAATATTACACACAGCACACTACTTTCTAGCAACCTAAGGCAATCTATGAAATAAATATTGCCCTAAATAGATCCGACGAATGTCACCTGCTCAAATCTGATGAGACTTTTGTTTTCTTGAAATCGGATTTTTCATTGTCCTCACAAAGTTAGGCTTCTGGATCCGCGCCTGGTCCCCGGCCAGAGCCGAAAATTCAGGGGGACACCCCAGGACAGCGGAGAGCAACAGATCGGATCACTAAGCCGCACTAAGCTAGCTGAGCTGGGCTAAGCTGAGCGGACCAGTACCCCCCTCCCCCTCCCATCACGATACGGACATTGCCGGACCGCGGCGACTTGGACTGATTCATCAGGCCATTACTGACGGCGAGGAGCGTAGAACAGCCGTCCGAGTCGCCGCCTGGTGCGGATCGCTGCACGGCGTGCAGCCGGCATCGTCACAATGAACAATTGTGACGCGACGCAATCAGGGGCGGATCCAGCCATTGTCATGGGGGCATGGGGGCACATGTCCGGAGGGCGCCTCTTGCTAACAAAAAATGAAGTGGGGTGCATTCGAGACTTCCCGGAGAGGCATCTTTTTTTATCATAGCGGCGTCTCTTATTGCAAAAATTCGAGGGGAGCCTTTCTTTCCAAGGGGCGTCTTCTTCAGGGGCACCTCTGCCCGCAAATTCGAACGGGGTTGGGGGCGGGAGTGCACTCAAGCTTTCCAAGAGGGGCGCCCATATTCCATAGGCGGGGCACATGCCCCTAGAGCCCCCTTGCATCAGTTCCTGGAAGCAATGTACAATTGTGCCCATGTGCAGGCGAGCAGCTGGGAAGTGCTTCGTGGAGAGGCTGTAGATTGCAGTTAGATTTAAGGGATGGAGTGCGATGCCGCCACCTACCGTGCAGGCGACATATTTCAGTTGCATCGTCTGCCACGCGGGGCGCTGCGCTTTTTTCCGACGCGGGAGCCGCGAGGGCAAGCAGACATGGCCGCCGTTCACCACCTTCACGTTGCTTACAGTCAAGGGCGTCGCCACCGGGGGGGCAGGGGGGCAGTCGCCCCCCTGCCGTGAAACTGGGGGGGCGCCGCCCCCTGAAATTTGAGGAGGCCCCCATCCGCAAATGCAAAGCAAAAAAGGTGAGCAAGGAGGCCGACGGGACAGAAGATCATACTGTCAATGAGGTCTCAAGACCGACGAGGCCCCAGGAAATATAATCAGGTCTCTATAAGAGACGTAGAACAGGGATTGGAAGGAGGCCCCCAGGACGAAAAGGAGGCCCCATGACGAAAAGGAGGCCCCTATGACGAAAAGGAGGCACCCATGACGAAAAGGAGGCCCCAAGACGTAGAACAGAGATTAGGAGGAGGCCCCCAGGAAGAAAAGGAGGCCCCCAGGACGAAAAGGAGGCCCCCCAGGACGAAAAGGAGGCCCCCAGGACGAAAAGGAGGTCCCCAGGACGAAAAAGGGAGGCCCCAGGACGAAAAAGGAGGCCCAATACGTAGAACAGAGGTTGGGAGGAGGCCCCCAGGACGAAAAGGAGGCCCCCAGGACGAAAGGAATGCACCCAAGGACAAAAAGGAGGCCCCCAAGACGTAGAACAGAGATTGGGATGAGGTTCCCAGGACGAAAAGGAGGCCCCCAGGACGAAAAGGAGACCCCTAAGACGTAGAACAGAGATTGGAAGGAGGCCCCCAGGACGAAAAGGAGGCCCCATGACGAAAAGGAGGCCCGCAGGACGAAAGGAATGCACCCAAGGACAAAAAGGAGGCCCCCAAGACGTAGAACAGATATTGGGATGAGGTCCCCAGGACGAAAAGGAGGCCCCCAGGACGAAAAGGAGGCCCCTAAGACGTAGAACAGAGATTGGGAGGTGGGCCCCAGAACGAAAAGGAGGCCCCCAGGACGAAAAGGATGCCCCCAGGACGAAAAGGAGGCACCCAGAACGAAAAGGAGGCCCCAAAGACGAAAAGGAGGTCCCCAGGACGAAAAGGAGGCCCCCAGGACTAAAAGGAGGCCACCAGGACGAAAAAGGATGCCCCCATGACGCAAAGGAGGCCCCCAAGACGTAGAACAGAGATTGGGAGGAGGCCCCCAGGACTAAAAAAGGAGGCCCCCAGGACGAAAAAGGAGGCCCCCAGAACGAAAAGGATGCATCCAAGGACGAAAAGGAGGCCCCCAAGACGTAGAACAGAGATTGGGAGGAGGCCCCCAGGACGAAAAGGAGGCCCCAAGACGTAGAACAGAGATTGGGAGGTGGGCCCCAGGACGAAAAGGAGGCCCCCATGACGAAAAGGAGGCCCCCAGGACGAAAATGAGGCCCCAACACGTAGAACAGAGATTGGGAGGAAGCCCCCAGGACGAAAAAGGGGGCCCCCGGACGAAGAGGAGGTCCCCAGGACGAAAAGGAAGCTCCAAGACGCAGAACAGAGATTTGGAGGAGGCCCCCAGGACGAAAAGGGGGCACTCAGGACGAAAAGGATGCCCCAGGACGAAAAGGAGGCCCCCAGGACGAAAAGGATGCACCCAAGGACGAAAAGGATGCTCTCAAGACGTAGAACAGGGATTGGGATGAGGTCCCCAGGACGAAAAGGAGGCCCCCAGGACGAAAAGGAGGCCCCAAGACGTAGAACAGAGATTGTGAGGTGGCCCCCAGGACGAAAAGGATGCCCCCAGGACGCAAAGGAAGCACCCAAGACGTAGAACAGAGATTGGGAGGTGGCCCCCATGACGAAAAGGAGGCCCCCAGGACGAAAAGGAGGCACCCAGGACGAAAAAGAGGCCCCTAAGACGTAGAACAGAGATTGTGAGGTGGCCCCCAGGACGAAAAGGAGGCCCCCAGGACGAAAAGAATGCCCCCAGAACGCAAAGGAAGCACCAAAGACGTAGAACAGAGATTGGGAGGAGGCCCGCAGGACTAAAAGGAGGCCCCAGGACGAAAAAGAGGCCCCCAGAACGAAAATGGTGCACCTAAGGACGAAAAGGAGTCCCCTAAGACGTAGAACAGAGATTGGGAGGTAGCCCCCAGGATGAAAAGGAGGCCCCAGGACGAAAAGGAGGCCCCCAGTACGAAAAGGAGGCCCTCAGGACGGAAAGGATGCCACCGATACCGGCAAGAAGCCACCCAGGTTAGACGAAAAGGCTTCCGATGGGTGGCAGGATAGTCTTAATTTGGAAAACGAGGCCCCCAAGACGGAAGAGGATGCCACTGAAATATAAAAATTAAGACAAGATAGGGGAGATTTCTCCGGACGCAATAGGGGCCCCAAGACGGGTAAGAAGGTCTCCGCTGGAATGAGAGAAGGCCACCGAGACCAGCCAGATGAGGCCCATATTTTGGAAGAGGAGGACCCTAGAAGAGAAAATCTAGGACTAGGACGCAAAAGCACCCTGCTAAGAGGATAATGAGGCTCCAAACACAGATAAGGAGGTCCCCATGACGTGAGAGGAGGCCCCTAATTTAAAAAGGAGTCACCTAGGAGAGGGTAGGAGTCCCCAGAAATCAAGCGAGCGTCAAAAATGGCACGGAGGAAACCAGGATTGCAAAGGAGGCCACAGAATATGAGAGGAGGCCCTAAGACGGAAAAGGAAGCCAGTGGATATGAGATGAGGTTTCGGAGACGCAAAAGCAGGCTCCAAACAGGTGAGGTTCCACCGAGATAGAAAAGGACGATCCAGAGACGTGGCAAGAGGCACCTAATTGGGAAGAGAACGACACAAGATTGGAAATGAGACCCCATGATGAACGAGGAGGCCCCTAAAATAGGAGAGAAAGGCCATTGGATAAGAGAAATGGCTCCCAGGCGGAAAAGAAGGCTCGAAGACGGTTAAGAAGGTCCCCGGGAAATAACAAGGTCAATAAGATAGGAAAGGTTGCCAGTAATTTGGCAGAGGAGGCGCCTGGAAGAGAAGAGGAGTCCACCAGGAGATAAGAGACCACCCCTAAGATGGGTAAAGATCGAATCCACACGCAGAGCAGGAGGCCCCAAGACGTGAGAGGCCCCTAATTTGACAAAGAAGGCCTCTAGAAGAGAAATGAGGCATCTGCCGGACTCGAGAGGAGTCCCTCAAGAAGGAGTAGGTGTCCAGACCAAATGAGACCCCGAAAACCGGAAAGAGTTCCCAGGAAATGAGAGGAGGCCATTAAGATGGGAGTGGTAGCAGGTATGGAAGAGGTGAGGTTTCCAAAATTGAAGATCCCTCAAAACGGGTAAGGATTTGCCATGATAAAGGAAGAGGCCCACGAGGCGTGGCAGGAGGCACCTAATTTGGCAGAGAATGCCCCTCGAAGATGAGAGGAAGCCCCATGCCTTGTTAAAGGGTCCCCAGAATGCAAGAGGAAGCCCTCCAAGACGGGAGAGGAGGACCATTGAATATGGAGGAGGGTAGGACACACAAGGAGACGTCGAAAACCAGGAAAAGGCTCTAGGAAATGAGACGAGACCCTTAAGACGCGACAGGAGGCCTATAATTTGCAAGAAGAAACCATTAAGAAATAGTAGGAGTCGTGTCTGGGTACTTTAAAATCACGATATGGGCCCCAAAAGATCCGGCGGGGCCCCCGCAAATTGTGCTGAGCCTGGGGTACCAAAAATTCACGCCCGGACCACCACAATCATGCCAGGGGCACGACAGGTCGCACCGTGCCCCAACAGTCTCATTGGGACCAAAACAAATGAAGCCGGAGCAACGAAAAACAATCCGGACATGGATAATAACTTTGGGGGCCCAACAATGACACCAAAAGCACCCAAAGCGCATTGGACCCCCAACAAGTGTCGAGGCCGCTATAGCTCGCGCTAGGGATCCAAGAGAATGACGTCGGGGCCCAAAAGATCACATTGGACTCAAAAAAGTCGCGTCGCAGCCCTTGAAAATCACACTGGAGGCCCAGAAGGTCGCACCGGGGCCCCAAAAGTTGCAGCTGCCCCAAAAATCAATCCTTAATCGGAATGTCACTCTGGGACAAAAAAAAAAACTCCTTCAGTGGCCGCAGTGCTATGTCAAAGGGGCAAATGCCCCCTCCATCCTGAGAGGGATAAGCTCCCAAGAATCGTGCCGGGGCCTCAAAAATCGCGCTGGGACCACCAAAATTCGCGTCGGTCCACCAGAATTCGCGTATGGGTCTCCAAATAAATACGGCGAGCCCCGGAAAACCTGCTCCGAGTCCCGAAAAATTGCAACAGGAACCGCCAAAATCGCGTTGGGGCCACAGCTAAATACAACGCGTCCCACAAAATCGAACCAGGCACCTCAAATATCGCGCTCGGGACCCACAATTCCCATCGGTAGTCCCGTCGAGGCTCTAAAAAATTGGCGTCTTGGGCCACACGTAAGCACAGTGTAACCACAAACACCGGATCGGTATCAGAAAAAATCAAGCTGGAGCCCTCCAAAATAAGGATGGATTCCAACAACTAAATGCCCAGGTTAAAAAAATGGCTCTGGAGCACCGAACATATTATCAGATGCCTTCACAAATTGCATACGGCACCGAAAAACAAACCGGATCTCGAACAATCGAGGTGGGATAAAAAAAACATGGCGCCAAGGGCTCGAGAAATCAGGCCGGGATTCGGACTTTTAAAAAATCAGAAAGGCTTCACAAAAATCGTATTGAGCCCAGAAAACTGGGGTTGGGTCTCCGGAACCACGCGCCTAGGCGCGATAAGCCTCTCTGGGACCTAGAAACATCGTACCGGAGCCCCAAAATTGTACTGGGACCCCACAACTGTGCGTCAGAAGCCCAAAATAGACACATCGGGACCCTAAGAGCACAACGGGGGCCGAAAATACAACTGGCCCTCCAAAGCGCACAGAGTCTCACAAAAAGCGACAGGGCCTTAACACATGCGTTGCAGCCATAAATATACATACCGGGAGGTCTAAAAATATACCGGAAGCTCTCAAGGCACACAGGGGTCATGATAACGCACAAGGACCTGAAAAAGTGGTTGAGGCCGCAAAAGGCAACATGGTTCCAAAACAAACAAAAAGACCGGGCGCTGAATACACACATCAGGGTCTTCGAAAACGCCCTGACACGTCAAAAAACCTCGGTGCGCAAAAATGCAACAAACCATAAAACGAGCAGGGGGTTCGAAAATGTTTTAGGCCCCTAACAAAAATGGATTGGAGCCATAATACACAATCATAGAGCAAGAAAGACGCAATGGGTCCAAAAAAGAATGCTGAGGCAGGGCCTCGGTTCGGTAGCCAATCTGGGAGGATAGCAGCAAAGATATGAAGTGCATCAAACCTCAGCGGAAACCGCATTTCATAACTACCAGAAAATGTGGAAAGTAGGAAACTAATGATCGAATTTAATCAATCGACTTTTCGCAGCGAACGGCCATACGAAGCATTCCACACGTCAAATATGGCGCAATTGTATCATGTGGCAGCAATTAGCAAAACGCAGAAGGCCTCGCAGAGGCCGTAGCATCGCATGAAGTGTGGCGAATGCACCGAATACGAAAGATGGGTGTGCACGTGCACTGACGTTGCCGTCGTGGCGACCGGGTGCTATGAACTGGAATGCCTGAAATTGTGAAATTTTGTATTTTAAAGTGGTGGGTAATACATTTTAAATTGAAGTTGTGGGCTTAATACATCTTCGAAACACTGCTCGTTTTAGGGCATTGTTGCTTTTTTGTGCACCGAGTATGTTTTACGTGGCAGGGCGTTTTCGAAGATCATGATGTGTTTATTTAGCTCCCGGTCGTTTTGTACGTTTTGGAACCATGTTGTCCTTTGTGGCCCAGCCTCTTTTTCAGGCCCTTGTGCGTTCTCATGGCCCCTGTGCGCCTTGCGAGCTTGCAGTTTATTTTTTTTCGAGCTCCCGGCATGTTTATTTAGGGCTGCAACGCATGTTTTAAGGCCCTATCGCTTTTTGGGAGACTCGGTGCGCTTTGGAAGGTTAGTTGTTTTTTCGGGCACCGTTGTACTCTTAGGCTGTGTATATTTGGGACTTCTGATGCACATTTGTGGGCCCCAGTACGATTTTGGGGCTTCGGTGTGATTTTTCTGGGTCCCAGCGCGACTTATCGCGCCCAGGCGCGTGGTTCCGGGGACCCAACGCCAGCCTTCTGTGCTCAACGCGATTTTTTGTGGATCTTTTCTGTGTTTTTATGTCCGGATCCCGGCCTGATTTTTCGAGCCTCTGGCGCCATGTTTTTGCATCCCACCTCGATTTTTCGAGATCCGGCATGCTTTTCGGTGCCATACGCAATTTTTGAAGGCATCTGGAGAAAAATGTTTGGTGCTCCAGAGCCATTTTCCTGATCCGGACTTTTATTTGTTGGAATCTCTCCTTTTTTGGAGGGCTCCAGCTTGAATTTTTGGGATACCGATCCGGTTTTGTGGTATAGGTGTAATTTCAGCAGTCTGAGGTAACTTCTCAAGGTACCAAAAGAAAACATTAGAACTGGGTGGTGGAGTTAGGGTTGAAATCCGACCAATCAGAAACCATAGTGGTAGATTAGGCCCCTCCACAGGAAAATTTAGTTGATGACTAATTATATTATTTCGAAATGTCCCCTTTGACAAAATAGCGGTCGAAATCCAAGGACTTTTAATGGGCGTAGGTGCCTCCCCCTCCCCTGCAAATCCGTTTGCCCCCTCCTGCTTGACGCAAATATAGGTACTCCACTGGTCCCTGAATAATTTTCCGAAACATATGCCCATGGGGCAAAACAAACATTGAGGGGACAAATTACCCCTCACAAGCATACAATACAACATCCATGCCCCATATAAAATGGGATGAATGATGTTTTTAAATGCATTTTCTTCCAACAAACTTCTTTTCTGTTATTACAGCCTGCATGATTAGAGCTTCCCAGCTTCCATACCTTCTCAGTCATTTACAAAACGGTACAGCACAGCGAAAACGATGGGCGTAACGGCGTGGAATTTGAAGGTTTGGATTATGTATGCACTGACATTGTTGCATTGTCATTTATGCATTGCTGTTCAATGCTTGTTCTTGCCGTGAATTTATTCGCTGAGGATATATTTTAGCTCGTGTGACAGTTGCCTTGCAGCCAGCACCAAATGTTATAAAAATAAACAAATTCCTAAGATGGCGCTCAGAAAACCGATGCAATCCACTTCTCGTTGTCACCTTTGCGAAATTGTCGTCCTATGACTGAGAAATGATCGTTCAAGCTTTGCTTGTGACATCAAGCTGGTGGGAATAAATAACAGTAGTGATGAATCTAGCTATATTCAGTTAGACTTGGAGGACTTAAAAGTGGGCTGATCAATGGCAGATATCTGTAAGATATGCTTAGCACCAGCCCCGCCAGCTCGCTGCAATCTAGAGGCCAGCGGGACGATTCGAGAAAGCATTGAGACGTTGGTTTGTTTTGGCACTTATGTATTTATCCAAATATTACTTATTTATACCCTGGTATGACCCAGTTTTCAGCGAAAATTATTTGTGCTATTGCGTTTTGAGTAAATGGTGCACCATGCCAAGAACAAATAAAACACCAATATCAAATCATGTTCCCCATTCTCGAACCATAATAAGAGCCTGAAAACAATATGAGACCCTAACACAATGGAGGCCCCCTTTCGGGGAACAGGAGGCCCCCTTCCGACCTTGCCCCCCCTGGAAGAATTTCGTGGCGACGCCACTGCTTACAGTAGTCCGTGACTAACAACCGTACCTATCACGACTCCACGGAAGGCTTGTACGAGAGGAACCAGCCTACCCCCAAAATTGCAAAAAGTCGCCGTTATTCCTCCGACTCTTTTCAGAAGGACCAATTTTACCTGCTTACAAACAAAGCGAAAATTGAAGCCCCACAACGGGCCTTGTCCAAGTATATCCCACTATCATTAAGCTGCCGTATTTCGTCCAGCTGCAATTGGAGCCTGTAAGTGCCCCTCCAACTCCACAGCCTCCAGCTTCAAGGGTGTCCAATCTTGTTCCTAACCGGTCCTCAAACTCTGAGCGCCCAGCTCTCAGGCCGCCGCAAATTCCTGGAAGTCAACATTCTCCAAATTCACAGGGATTCTCCAGCTCCCAAGGGTTGTTCCAACTCCACGAATCCAATAGCCTTCCAGAGGCCATCAGACACATGCAGATGCCATCGAGCTTCAAGGGCTAGTGCAAGCCGCAGGTCCGAGCAAGCTGTCGTATCTCTAATGCCAGTGCAAGCACCAGGTCCGTGCAAGTAGTCACCTCTCCCCACGGCCAGTAAAGGTCCCAGGTCCGTATAAGTCACCTCTCCCCACGGTCAGTACAGGCCCCAGGTTCGTAGTCACCTCTCCCCACGGCTCGTACTGGCCCAGGTCCGCGTAGATAGTCACCTCCCCCTACGGCCAGTACAGGCTCCAGGTCCTGCAAACACATTCCCCTCGGAGAAGGGTTAAAATAGTGCTTTCAGGCGTGGGATGTAAAAGAGAGCACAGGAGGATGCCGAACGTCGCCACGAATTATACCTCACAATATTTATTTTTAAGGTCCTGTAAGCTCCATAGAAACCAATAGGATGCTTCTCGCCGCATGCTTTCGCTGTGTCTTGGGTAATTGCATACCAGACCGCAGCATATTAGGTCACAGCATCCGGAATCACACCAGCACCATACGCACGAAGCGCAGTCTGCCAAACAAAACACGCATCCATAAGCAGGATGCCAAAATCTGGCGGGGAAGGACGCCGATTCAGCATTCAACAAGTGGTATGTTCCACCCATTTCCCCCAGAAATTGACCACTGCCTCCGAGTAATATATGTATATTTGACTACATGCACTGTTCTGTCGCTTCTGTCACCGAGTGTGATACATGCTTGTAAAACAGTATACATCTGCACTACAAAATCAACGTACAATAGCCGTGCACAATTATCATTATATCGTTAGACACGCGTAACTGCTCAACCACGGATCATCGGTAAAAATCGGTAGTGGGGCGGCAGGTGGGGGCGAGACCGCAGCACGGTCCGCGCGGATAATGACGTCACGGTGTGACGGCGGCGCCGGCCGCCCAACAGGACACGGGCGCGACCAGCACCCTCGGTAGGCAAGAACGAGCGCGCGCGCACGTGTGCGCCCGCTGACGGCGCGTCCGGTCAACAGACTCCACTCACTCAGAATAGCCGGGAGCCGGGCCAGAGCCCGGGGCCAGCCCAAAGGAGCAGCCGGGAGCTCGGAGACGGCCCAGAGCAGTCAGGAGCCAGCTCAGCAGCAAGGAGTTCGGAACCCACCCAGAGCAGCTCGGATGATGATTGATGATTATTGGGGTTTTGGGGTGCGTCAACCCATGTGGGTTATATTGCACCCATAACAAACTTGCTTAGACACGCGTCAGATAGAGCAGCTCGGAGCCCAGCTCAGAGCGGCCAGGAGTGCCGAGTCAGGCGGCAGCCGCAGCCGCAGCCGCAGCCGCAGCCGCTGGACTCGGGCCCGGCGAGGCGTCCGACCACAGCGTGTGACGGGACGCGGCGGCACAGTCGACGAACGACGGCCTGCCAACCTTGCACCCGCCACCCGTACGCTTGGTGGAGTCAGGTCAGGACAGGTCGGGTGAGGTGAGGCGAGGTCGGCGGCTCGGCCGCCCTGGAAGACACGAATAAGGCACTGTTGTTGACCATGGAGAATCACAGGCGGTCGGGCCATCCGTTGTGACGGGGCCGACGGGAGCGGGGCGGGAGGAAGCAAGGCGCACAGGAAGAGTTCGCTACTGGACCTTAATCCGCCACCAGCCGGCCATAACTGCCACCAGCCGGCAGTTATGCCACCAGCCGGCCATAATCCGCCACCAGCCGGCCCATAGAACTGTTCAGGACAGTGGGCAGACTCCGGTCGTCCAATTTCCTAGATATTTCGGAAATCAATTATCCAAGGTAAGACATTGGATACTTCTGAAACTAGGTATCTAAGCTAAGAAATGGCAGTTTCAATCGATAGTTTATAACCACACGCCACTATGGTACGAATTTGGAGGCCTCCAGCGTCACATTGATTTTCACAGACGGCTCTTTCATCAATCTCAAAGCACGTCTTCAGTCAACGGAATGCGCCTACAATTGGATTATCAAAGTACAGCTATTAAAGTATTCGATAAATCAATCGATGCAGCGAAGGTGTCGGCTCGTAAGCAGCGAGGCAGACAAACCCCCGACCGGTGGCGACTGAAGGCGAATCGACTGCATGGCCACGCAGCACCAACACCAGCCATACCGCAGTCATCGAGTAGCGACGGAGCGTCAGTACAAGGGAACGATCGGGGCAGGGGCAGGGGCAGGGGGCACCAAGTTCTCTTAACAAACATAGAGGTCTAGCCGGGCCATTGGCAGATACGTCGCCCGCGGAAAACCTTAGTGCGGGGATAGAAGCAGGGGCGGATCCAGAGGGGAGGGTGCGGGCAAAGGGGCCATGCCAACTCCCTTAGTCTTGGTCTTATTCTTTGGGAAAATATTTGCACTAAAATGACGTCTTCTCGAAATCTAAGGACATTTAATGAGATAAATATTGCCTTGAACAGACCCAACGAATGCTGCTCGAATCTGATGAGTTTTCCGATACAGGAGAAAAGTTTTTGAAGTTCCCCCATTCCCAAGGTTCCGCCTCCACGAGGAAGAGAAGTACCCTATGAACTGCTCACTCAACTTCGCTGGGTACAACTCAGCGTTGCGGGTGGGCAGTTCAGTACCAAAAGGTGGGGACGCGCCCCCGGAAACGTGCACGAAACAACACCCCTGAGAGAGCAGGTGGAGAGAACAGCAGAAGAAACCGAGCAGGTGGATAGAGGGGGCGGCGAGTGGGCGCACAGGCAGCGGACGAGGAAGACGTTGCCAGGGCAGGTAAGACCGACGGACCACAGTGACCGCACAACAGCAGAGCAGTAGCGGAACCGACAGCGGCAGACGACCGCGCCGCAGGCTGACGCGGCGGCACCAGCATCCTCTGTAGCATCGTCGCCCTCTGGTCGGCCAGCCAGCTGCCACGTCATGACATCACGACAGCCGGCATGGAGCACGCCCACCCACCACGCCACCCACGAATCACACGCCGGCCCGTGATTGGTCAGCCGGCAGCCGCCTCCGCCAATCACACTCCAGCACTGTCGCACGCCGGCCAATCGCCGCGTGCGGAGAAGGGGCGCAGTCATCACGGTGTAACGGAAGAGGTTCGACGGCGCGCAACAATGAGCATCCTGACAGCAACGGGCCAGACCAGTCGACCGCCGTGGGCCGGCCGGAGGAAGAGCACACCCAGGCGAAGGGGGCGAGCCGGCGCGGCACACACGGCGCTGTGCTGTGCCGTGGTGCCGGCGGGCGGAGGCAGTGACGCCAGGGACAGGGCGTCGCTGACGGCTCGTACAGACGCACCCACGCCGGTATACCACACGCGGGCCACCGGCCGACAAGGCACCTCGACACAAAACACTGCAGCCGGGCTGCGGCGGCTTGCAGCCTCCGCGGGCTGCACCCGCACACTACACGCTACGATCGCCCCATCTACCATAGCAACGGCGTACATGCACGCGGCGCACACATGCACACACACAAACACACAGCGTACACCGCTGCTCGTCCGTCTGCACGCGTATAAAGCCATCAACATACACATGCCAACATACACGGTAGTCACTGACGCATCGACAAGTGTACAAAGCGCTGAATAGTGACGTAACGCATTTCTGTCAAGAATTCAAAGCGTAAATTGTTAAATGTTCGAACCAACAGGCATAACGTCCGATAGACTACTGCGAACCATTGGCGAGCCACTTCCGACGCGCACGCCGGCGCACGCGCAGAGCAGTTCGTGTGCCGCAGGCGCGTCCAATGGAATGTCATAACAATTCCACATTGCACAAACATTTTCACGCGAACCGGGGTAAAGCTTCACAAAATTGCAAACGGTCTGTGTACATAGTGCAAACGGACTATATAGCCGCGTGGCGTGTCGCCATGGTGATCGGTCAGCCACATCGGCGATGGAGGCGCGAGGCGACAGCCGCGTCCTCCGGTCAGCAGTCGGCCGCCCCGCGGCCGTAAGTCAGTCACTACACTGTCGGCCCGCCTGACTGACGACACACACACACACATACACACATTCGCTCAGGCGGACAGGAGCACGAGCGGGCACGGGGTCTTCAAAACATATTAATCCCAAAATATCCCGTGCACGTCATGGGCCTGAACTTAGGTTTTCTTCGAGCAGGAGTTCAGAACGGCCGAACACCTACAGTCTCCACCCTTGTGACCGGTAAACACACACTTGTTTCCTTCATCTGACCGACTTCATCGGCCGAATGGCAACATCTTGCGCGTGCTTGCCGACACAAAATATAAAAACTATCACTTATTCGTGTAGCAAATTTGCCCATGGTGGCTAAAATCTAAGATTCAGGCTAAAGTAAGCAATTTTTTAAAGGGAAAGTTGACTTAAAACAACGTTTCACGGTGCGCTCTACCCATTAGAAGAAGAAAATTGAAGGAAATCGAACTCAAATTTCTGAAAATTTCAAAAATTTAAATTTAAATATTGATTTTTTTCGTGGACAAAACATTTTTGGGCCATGGCCAATTTCGCCTCCATTTTCTGATCGCAAATCATTTTTGACATCTACTTCAAAATCAACTCCCCAGAGCACAAAACATGACGTCAGCCGTGATCCCAGACCTAGTGACGTCACCTTTTGAGGGGGAATTATTGGGGGTGATTTCGGGCCCATTCATCGAGCGCCTTCCGATGACACCACTTTCGTTTTCGTGCGCCGCTTAGTTTGGAGAATAGAGGGAGGCCTATAATGTCCCCCGGGGATGGGGTGTGATCTGACCGGGAAGACCGCAGTTAAGCTTAGCATTCCTACCACGTCGTAAACAGCTGTGGGTTCTTTTACGTCACAGTCGACTGCCAGGATACATACCGCTGCCAACCTCTCACGTCGATTGGGCGCGGGTGGGCTCGAAAATCCCGCCGGTTGTTGGAAGCGAACCCACGACCGCAGGATCAAGAGTCCGTCCGCCTTCCGACTGGGCTACCGCGACCCCGGTGTACTCGGATGCGGGAACGTTAGCGACGGTGCCGGCAGTGTCGGCAGACGAGCAACCGCGACAGGCGGGCCTCTCGCCTCACTCGTATTCAGCGCACACCACTCAGCCCAAGCAAAACTTGTCAAGCTGGGAAGAAGAGTGCTAGAGCATGAGGGTGCGGGTGGGGAGGGCAGAATTTGACCGCAATACAGATATCCTAGACTACCTACTCAGCAGGGTTGACTGTCCAGGGTAATTGAGCATGGTTGGATATCCAGGGTGATGGAGCAGGGTTGGCTATCCAGGGCGATCAAGCAAAGTTGTATATACAGGGCAACTGAACAGGGTTGGATATCCGAGCGATGGGGCAAGTAATGTCCAGGGCAATGGAGCAGGGTTGAATACCCAGGGTGATAGCGCAGGGGTAGATGTTCTGGATGATGTAGCAGGGGTGGGTATTAAGGACTGGGCTCTATTTTTTTACGACGCATCCGACTGCTGGGTCATACAGCGTCGCCAACCTCCCACGCCGGTTGCTCGCGGGTGGACTCGGTAGACCTGCCGGCTGTGGGATTCGAACCCACGATCATACGACCAAGAGTTCAGCTCCCTGCCGACTGAGCTACCGCGGCCCCCTGGAAATTAAGGGCGATGGAGCAGGGTTGGATGTTCAGCATGATGCAACAGGACTGCACATCAATGGCGAGGGAGCATGGTTGGATATCCCAACGGAGCGGCGAGTCATCGTCGACTGCAGCGGGAATAGGGCAGGGTTACCGGTTCCTGTCCGCCCCCCCCCCCATACACACACATCGCTACACCAGTGGACGGCGCAGCGTCAGCCAGCTGGTGCCGTGCCGTCCGGGCCCTGCGGGAGAGCCACTACATTACACCTACCTGGTCCACAGGCTGGCGGGGCCACTGTTGTACTCCTACCGTCACGTCATCCCGCCCGTCCGCCAAACATACTGCCGCGGGCACGGGCCGCGTCACGTCTTAGGCCAGAGCACCGCATCAGGTCGGCTGTCTGGCCCCCAGGGCTCGTCAGGTCAGCCACCAGGGCTCGTCAGGCCAGCCACCAGGGCTCGTCAGGCCAGCCACCAGGGCTCGTCAGACCAGCCACCAGGGCTCGTCAGACCAGCCACCAGGGCTCGTCAGGTCAGCCACCAAGGCTCGTCAGGTGAGCTGTCCGGCCCCCAGGGCTCGTCAGGTCAGCCACCAGGGCTCGTCAGGCCAGCCACCAGGGCTCGTCAAGTCAGCCACCAGGGCTCGTCAGGTCAGCCGTCCGGCCCTCAGGGCCCGTCAGGCCAGCCACCAGGGCTCGTCAGGTCAGCCAACAGGGCTCGTCAGGCCGGCTGTCTAGCCCTTAGGGCTCGTTAGGTTGGCTGTCTAGACCCTTAGGGCTCGCAGATCAGTCACCAGGTCAGCCGTCTGGCCCTCGGGGCTCATCAGGTCAGCCGTCTGGCCCTCGGGGCTCGTCAGGTCAGCCGTCTGGAGCGGAGGGCGGACGACCATACGGCGGGTCACGCCCACACCCAGCCGGGCCAGATGGGTCTCACGATACATCGCATGTCAACATTCGCGGATGATTAGTAATGCCTGTGTGTAGTTTTGTTACCAAGGCACCAGCCACACGCATGTAATTTTACCTCTTCAGCAGAGACGGATACCAGGCTGGAAACATTTGCGGCAGCGCTGGAACCAACTGCAGGTCTTCACTACTCTGAATGGGTCGGCAATGCGAGCTTCCCAGCGTGGCGAGCCCCTCACCCCGGTCGCCACAGGCGTGTTTCACCACCGGCAATTTACCCATGTGGCGAAGTCGTTGACGGGCCCGGCCCGGACAACACTGGTCGCCACTGTCAAGCTAAACTGAACAAAAACAAAAAACGCCGCCACGTCAGACGGCGGGCATGGAGAACATCTCACTCGGACGCGTGGATTCCGCTCGCTAGCATACCGCCCATTAAACTACTATCTCTCCCCAAGGCCCAGCATCCGTCTGCACACGTGACCGTGACCTGGCCGCGCGACCCGCGCCGGCCGGAAGCCTCACGAGCCTGCGGAGGGGCCGGCCGGGACGCGCGGCCGCTCACCACCTGACACACGTACGGACCAGTGAAACAAATGTGCGGTGAAGGTGGTCGGTGTGGAGTGAGCCAGAAGCCTCATCGTTACTGTTGTACCTTGGTATATAATGCCTGCCCTCCGGCGTCACGTGCGGCAGCACACGCGGCCGTCACGTCACTGGCGCCCCTCTGGCGCGGCGCCAGGTGCGCCAGTTCAGTCTGTCGCAGCTGGACGCCTCCGGCCCGGAGAAGCGCGGCTGGTTTCCGCCAGCCATGCGGAGCTAAGTGGAGCCTCCCGCTCTGCAGAGCCAAGTGGCGTCCTCCGCTCCGCAGAGCTCGGCCCGTAGCTTCCAGGCCAGCGGAGCTCAGCTCGCGACTTTCCGGCCCACCGAGCTCAGTTGGTGGCTTCCAGGCCGGCGGAGCTTTTGCCCGGCGTCGCGTTCATGGCGCAACCGTGAACACTCCGCTTGTGGTACTTGAGGTTTCCTGCCGAGTGTAGAGGTGGGTCAGACGAGGGACAGTGCTGTGCACCGGCTGTGGTACTTGAGGTTTCCTGCAGAGTGTAGTGTTGGGTCAGACGACGGACAGTACTGTGCACCGGCTGTGGTACATGAGGTTTCCTGCCGAGGAAAGGAGGGGGGCAAACGAAGGAAACTGTGCACCGGCTGTGGTACTTGAGGTTTCCTGCAGAGTGTAGTGGTGGGTCAGACGACGGACAATACTGTACACCAGTTGTGGTAGCCGACACTGCTTGTCGGACCTGCTGGCATTCATGGCACACACCGCTGCAAGTAACGCCGTCCACGACTCACGTCCGACGCGGGTAGTCTCCCTGTAGCGACGGGCACTGGCACGCTCTGGTGATGGCGAGCCGGCAGCGACACGTTACACAACATAGATACCTGTTGGAACTGGACCACAGTTGTCGGCGTACCACTCGGCCACTCAACAACAAGGCTGGGTTTGTACTCTGCAATCTTGGATGTGGAGAGGTATTTGATGCTAGAATAATATTCTCTCCGTATTCGATATACGGGGAGGATATTTTTCTTCAAAACTGTGGCATCATAATTTCAGCTCGACTTTCCAGAGAATCTCGAGCACGTTATTAGTGAACAGTTCATTGTCAGATATCATTATTTAACCCAAAAATGACAAACATGAGAGGATAATTGCCTGGGGAGGATGTTCTGAACGCAAAAAGTCCAGGAAGAGCTTATTTTTTAAATCCTGCTCACCACTTCCCACTCACTGCTCAGCCACTGATCCCGATCCGGGACCTCCTACCATCACCCACTCACACCGAGACAGAACCTCTCACCATGAGCCACTTACCCTGAGCCAGGATCTCCCGCCATCAGTCATTCACCCCTAACCGGGACCCCCCCCCCCCCCCCCCCCCCCCCCCCCCCCCCCCCCCCCCCCCCCCCCCCCCCACCACCACCCACCAAACCGACACCTCCCACCACCAAAAGTCCAGGAAGAGCTTATTTTTTAAACCTCCCACCACCAGCCACTCACCCCGACACTTCCCACTCACCTCAGCCACTAGCACTCCCCCCCGCCACTCCGGGACACCTCCCACCACCAGCCACTAACCTCCCCAGCCACTCACCCCGACACCTCCCACCGCAGCCACTCACCCCGACACCTCCCACCACCAGCCACTCACCCTGAGCCAGGACCTCCCACCACCAGCCCCCACCCGGCACCTCCCCACCATCACCCACCTCCCGCCACCACCCACTCACCCCGACACCTCCCACCATCACCCACCCACCCATCCCGCCACCACCCACTCACCCCGACACCTCCCACCACCAGCCACTCACCCAGACACCTCCCCCACCACCCCCACCTCCCACCCCACCAGCCACTCACCCGACACACCTCCCACCACCAGCCACTCACCCCGACACCATCCCACCACCAGCTCACCCCCGACACCTCCCACCACCAGCCACTCACCCCACCTCCCCACCACCAGCCACTCACCCCGACACCTCCCACCACCAGCCACTCACCCCGACACCTCCCACCACCAGCCACTCACCCCGGCACCTCCCACCACCAGCCACCCCCCACCTCCCACCACCAGCCACTCACCCCGGCACCTCCCACCACCAGCCACTCACCCCGACACCTCCCACCACCAGCCACTCACCCCGACACCTCCCACCACCAGCCACTCACCCCGCACCTCCCACCACCCCCCCCCCCCCCCCCCCCGGCACCTCCCGCCATCACCCACCCACCCCGACACCTCGCACCATCAGCCACTCACCCCGAGCCGGGAACGAGGCGTCGCACAGGTCGCATCTGAACGGCTTGCGGCCCAGGTGCACGTTCTCGTGCTCGATCAGCGTCTGCTTCTGTGTGAACCGCTTGCTGCACATCGTGCAGCTGTACGGCTTCTCGCCCGTGTGGATCAGCACGTGGATCTTGAGGTGGTCCTTGCGGGAGAACCGCTTGCCGCACAACACGCACGGAAACGGCCGCTCGCCCGTGTGGATGCGCTCGTGTCGGTTGAGGTGCTCCTTGGCCTTGAATGTCTCGCCGCAGTAGCGGCACGTGTAGGGACCCTGTGGATGTAGTGAGCAGTCAGCTGGCGCACACAGTTGGTCGGCCGACACGCGGTCAGTGGCACGCTGGCTCAGCGGGTAAGCTGAGCGGCTGGCACACCAGAGGTGTGGGGTTCGATTCCCGAGGTGCCCGCCCTTCCTGCCAGGCAGGCGACGCCAAATGGCCTCAGCTGCTGGGTGCGTCATAGAGCCACCCCCCACCCACCCCAAACTGGCGCACTAAGTCAGCTTTGGGCGCTCAGTCAGCTTAGTGAAGCTATTATAGCGTACTAAATACAAATGTGAGACAAACGTTGCTCGCATCCTCACAACGGGGTTGAGATTGTTTGTTTGGAGGTTATGGTAGCTTAGGGGTGCATCGACTGCATCGACTGCATCGGTTACACAGCGCCCAGCGTGAAGATTCCGATTTCGGTTTCAACCGGTGTGGGTGCCCAATGACATTAACCATATTTTATATTAAACTAGATATCGGCGGACTGATGATGTATGTGCTAATGTCTGACATTTGCCATACTCTTCAGGTGCCCATGGGACATCGAGAAAGGCGCGAGAAAGGCGCAAGAGGCGAAACAATTAAGGTTGCTTGTGCTTGCATTTCGACCAAACACGATGAAGCTCAGAACATCGATAATCATCAAGAACTTTGGTGTGCGATTATTCCCTAGCCGTCGGTCCCACAAAGAACATGGTACGTTGCATAGTAGTGCTGAGTCATGGTTGGTTACTGGTTTTACAACACGTCGACCGTTGAATCATGTAGCGTCGCCAATCTCTCACGCCTATTGGTCGCGGGCGAAGAGTAGCGACAGGTGAGACTCGAACCCACAACCTTTCGATTGTGAGACGAGCATCTTACCCTAGACCACTCGCCTCGGGTGCTGAGTTATGGATGGCGTTGGCACACATCCGGTTTTGTCTTGTTTGCGTTATTTCCTAGTTGGAAAACGAACTAGGATACTCCAAGGTGCACGCGTTTTGACGTTCCCGCCGCGGCCGAACTAAATAACCCGAAGATCTGCTTTCAGCTCTTTAAATTTCATCTCAGGGAAATTCATGACCAAGTCCAGAACTCAAAGAATACATTATCCCCAGATTGCATGCGTAACAATTCATATTGGCAGCACTCATGAATCAATAACGATGCTGGAGATGGCGGTGTGGACAATGGGCCATTATCCGGGACGGCCGACATGCCGTCTATGGTGGGAGACAGCGGGGGGGGGACGACGGGTCACTGGCCGACGTACCCTCAATGACGGGGGATGGTGGGGAACGCGGAGGGGTGTGACGGGGATGGTGGGGGACCGCGGACGACGGGCCGCTGACGGGGGATGGTGGGGGACAGCGGACGGGACGACGGGTCACTGGCCGACATGCAGTCCATGCCAGGTGACGGTGTACCGCTGACCGACACACCCTCTATGGCGGGGGACGGTGGACCGCCGGCCGACGTACCCTCTTAAGGCCGGAGACGGCGGAGCGCGGTGCGGCCAGCTGGGCGATCAGACTCTGGATGTGAGTGTTGTCGATGCCGCCGCCGGCCCTGGCAGGCGGGCTGACCACGCAGTCCAGGGCCGAGAACGTCTCCACCAGCTCGGACGGGTCTGCGCACAGCACAGCGTTACACCTGCACAGCACGACACCCAACAGCACGGCACCTTACCGGGTGACGCCGAGACACCTGCACAGCACGGTACCTTACCGGGTGACGCCGAGACACCTGCACAGCACGACACCCAACAGCACGGTACCTTACAGGGTGACGCCGAGACACCTGCACAGCACGACACCCAACAGCACGGTACCTTACCGGGTGACGCCGAGACACCTGTACAGCACGGCATTTTACAGGGTGATGCCGGAACACCTGTACGGCACGACACCAAACAGCACGGTACCTTACAGGGTGACGCCGAGACACCTGCACAGCACGACACGGCACCGTAAGCTGCACCACACAACGCGTCACCCGTCTGAGTTACACCACACAACGTGTCACCCGTCTGAGTTACACCACACAACGTGTCACCCGTCTGAGTTACACCACACAACGCGTCACCCGTCTGAGTTACACCACACAACGCGTCACCCGTCTGAGTTACACCACACAACGCGTCTCCCGGCCGGCCGAACATACTCAGTCAGCACAAACGAAACTTACTGTTAGTAAGCAAACACAACGCAGGACAACACAAACCACAACGTGGGACAACAAGCACAGCGTGAGACAACAAACACAAAACGAGACAACAACAGACGCAACGTGGGACAACACACACACAACGTGATACAACAATAAACATAACACGAGACAACAATAAACATAACACGAGACAACAATAAACACTTACACGAGACAACAATAAACATAACACGAGACAACAATAAACATTACACGAGACAACAACAAACAGCATAAGACAATACACACAACGTGAGGCAGCACAACGTGACGCAACAACAAACGCAACACGAGACAACACATACACACGGCCACACCATCAACACTCACCGTTCATGTGAATATTAACACCTCCCATGGACTCTCCGTCACTTTCAGTCTTTATCTGAAACACACCAGCATGTTATGTTAATGCCACCTTTTATGCTCAGACACCACCTGTACGAATAAATAGCATGCCGTTAACATAGTGTACGGATATAGCGCTGCCGTGATGGATATGCCATCATCACAGATTCATATGCTAGTGCCATCATGCATTCACATACATATATATATATATATATATATATATATATATATATATATATATATATATATATATATATATATATATATTATGTATATAGTACTAAATAGAGTCGTAGTATTCCAGTGACGCCTCTGACGGCTGGGAAGACCCAGCCTCGAATTAAAGCTGCCGCGCCATGCTCAGCAACGGCGCTGCTATTGCCACCACAACTACCGCAACACGCTCCGGTGTGGGTGTGGGTGGGGTGAGCGTGGCTGGTGGGTGACGTCACAGTCTGTCCGGTGACGTCACTGACCGTTGTGACGAGCGGCATGGCGCCGTCGTCGGACCGCGCGTCGTCCCCGACATCGGCCCCGTCGGGCGGCGGCGGGGACGAGCCCGAGGCCTCCCGCTCAGAGGTGGTGGTGCCCAGCTGAAAACGGCGCAGGTCAATCTGAGCACTCAAAGGTCACATCAGCCACTGGTCACACCAGGGTCCAGGGTCACCAGGGAACACCAGGATCACACCGGCCAAGGATCAAACTGGCCACAGGACGATAACAACAAAGAACAAGCCAGCAGGAGGGGCTAGCAGAACTGCAGCCCTCGAACATACCACTGCAACCCAGCTGGCAAACCTGGGCTGCACATTCAGTCCGGCCACATCAAACGATACGGGGTAGGTAGCCACATCAAACGATACGGGGTAGGTAGCCACATCAAACGATACGGGGTAGGTAGCCACATCAAACGATACGGGGTAGGTAGCCACATCAAACGATACAGGGGTGCACAAACGATGGTAGGTAGCCACATCAAACGATACGGGGTAGGTAGCCACATCAAACGATACGGGGTAGGAAGCAACGATATGGGGTAGGTAGCCACATCAAACGATACGGGGTAGGTAGCCACATCAAACGATACGGGGTAGGTAGCCACATCAAACGATACAGGGTAGGTAGCCACATCAAACGATACGGGGTAGGTAGCCACATCAAACGATACGGGGTAGGTAGCCACATCAAACGATCGGGGGGGTAGCACAAACGATAGGGTAGGTAGCCACATCAAACGATATGGGGCGGAAACGTGGGAGGTAGCCACATCAAACGATACGGGGTAGGTAGCCACATCAAACGATACAGGGTAGAATATGGGGTAGGTAGCCACATCAAACGATACGGGTAGGTAGCCACATCAAACGATATGGGGTAGGCAGCCACATCAAACGATACGACGTAGGCAGCCACATCAAAAGACGAGCTGGTCAGAGTGGGCCGACACAGGTGAAGTACACTGTCTGGTGTGGGCCTGCATATTAAGGAGGCGACCAACACCGGCCACGGACCTAGCGACCCAGGTACTGAACGCGGGTAGCGACGAAACCGAGAGTGACGGAGGCCGACCACGTGCCGACCGAGAAGACGATCAAACCGAAACCTGGGCAGGCATCCAAGTGGGAAAACTTCACCTGGTCACTGGCGGATCTAAGGGTAGCGGGGGACAGAAATGATGGGCCGATTTTTAACGGACATTTTGCACTAAAATGGCATTGTCTCGATATCTAAAAACACTATTACATAGTGTTTTAAGCCGACCAGACGAATGCCAGCTGTCCAAACCTGAAGTTTTTTTTTCGAAAACGAAGTTTTTCACTTCCCTTTCCGACGGGTCAAAGCCAGTCTTCTGGATCCGCCCATGCACCCCGTCGCCCCGTGATGTACTGGCTGAATGGAACAGCTCGTCAGTATGCCAGTGAGCTCACTGACAGGACAGCTCCTCACGAGGAGCTGTCCTCATGAGACAGGGCCTGGTGAGACGGCGTCTGGTGGTACAACACTTGGTGACACAGCGCCTGGCGATACAGCACCTGGTGAGACAGCACCTGGTGACACAGACCTGGTGACACAGCACCTGGTGAACAGCACTTGGTGACACAACACTTGGTGACACAGCGCCTGGCGATACAGCGTCTGGTGAGACAGCACCTGGTGAGACAGTGCCTGGTGACACAGCACCTGGTGAGACAGCGTCTGGTGACACAGCACTCGGTGACACAGCACTTGGTGACACAGCACCTGGTGACAACGCCTGGCAACATAGCACCTGGTGAGACAGCACCTGGTGACACAGCACCTGGTGACACAGCACCTGGTGACACAGCACATGGTGAGACAGCGCCTGGTGACACAGCACCTGGTGACACAGCGCCTGATGACACAGCACCTGGCGACACAGCGCCTGGCACCACAGCTCGTCGAGACACCTCCCGGCGAGTGGCTCACCTTGTTGAGCAGCGGCAGTCGCAGCGTGTCCAGCACGATGGGCGGCGGCGGCTGGTTGAGGTCGAGCGCGGTGGGCGGCAGGCCGACCAGACCGGACCGGGCCGACAGCGGTGCCAGCCGACTGGGTGTGCTCAGCGGCGGCGACGGGTACGGATTGTGCTCAGAGTCGGCGGCCGGCGGCGGCGGCGGCGGCGGCGGCCGCTCGCCCGTCACGCTGGCCAGCCCCTTGATCTGCAGCTCGGTGGCCGTCCGCAGCAGCGCTGAAACACCGCCGCCGCCGCCGCCGTCACGCACCGCCTCCTCCGGGCCGGGCACGGAACACCGGCCGGTCACCAACGCCACACAGGTCAACGGCCAACCTAGGTCAGGGGCCGCCTGTGGGACAGGAGTAGACTGTAGGACAGGGATCGTCTGTAGGACAGGGATAGACTACAGGACAGGAGTAGGCTGTAAGACAGGGACAGTCTGTAAGGCAAGGACCGTCGGTAAGGCGGGGATCGTCTGGAGGACAGGAGTAGACTGTAGGACATGGACCGACGGTAAGGCAGGGACAGTCTGTGGGACAGGAATAGGCTGTAGGATAGGAATAGGTTGCAGAACAACGATCATATGTCGGACAGGAGCAGGCTACGGATAGAAAAAGGCTGTAGGACAGAGATCGTCTGTAGGGCAGCAGGCTGCAGGATAAGAATATGTTGTAGGTCAATGATCGTCTGCAGGGCAGAAATCGTCTGCAAGACAGCGAGGCATGCGCCTCCCCACGGTAGATGTACTGCAGCAGGGTGTGCAGCTCCCCTCCCCTCCCCCTGACCCATCGGGCAGTCTGTCCTGTCGGACGTGCGCCTCCCCACGGTAGATGTACTGCAGCAGGGTGTGCAGCTTCCCTCCCCTGACCTACCGGGCAGTCTGTCCTGTCGGACATGCGCCTCGCCACGGTATATGTACTGCAGCAGGGTGTGCAGCTTCCCTCCCCTGACCTACCGGGCAGTCTGTCCTGTCGGACATGCGCCTCGCCACGGTATATGTACTGCAGCAGGGTGTGCAGCTCCTCTGCCCTCCCCATAACTCACCGGGTAGTCTGTCCTGTCGGACGTGCGCCTCCCCACGGTAGATGTACTGCAGCAGGGTGTGCAGCTCTGCCGCCGTCACCCCGCGCAGGAACACCACCGGATGCTTGCACGGGTTGCGCTCCAAGATGTCGCGCAGGTACGGCGAGCAGGCGGACAGCACCAGCTTGTGCGCCAGGAATGTGCGACCCTCGGCCGCCAGCGTCACGTCAGTGAACGCCTCCTGTGGACAGGGGTCACGTCACGGAACACATATGAATAGGGGTAACGGCAGTTAATGCCTCCTGTATATATGCATGTGTGTACATATGATGTATGTGCGTATGAATGAATCAAGGTATGAAGGTATGAATGGATGAAGAAATTAATGATTGAATGTATGCATATATATATATATATATATATATATATATATATATATATATATATATATATATATATATATATACATATATATGTATGTATGTATGTATGTATGTGTGTATAACACTGGTGAAGTCGAATGCGAAAAGCCGCTACATAAAGGGAAAACTATTATTTCAACCTCTGTGCATCACTTGCGCGTGGTGTGGTCGGCACCTTTCGAAATTTCCAGCGGCCAAGTATACGAGCGTCTTCTCGGTTCATTTTCGAAACAACACCCCTTCTCGTGTTATTATGCAACTCCTTTCGGAATGCGGAGACGTGTGCGTGCATTTATAATACGAACATACATCCGAATATTCCATTGAAATGACTACAATGCCGGCTCGGGATTCGGGGTGCAACACTTCGCCGCATGTACAGGCGGGCCCGTGAAATGGCGAAATGTTGCTCTCCAGGTTTGAAGAGAACATGTGGACAAATTTAGCACATATAACGGAATGTTATACTATCATGACGGTGAACGCATGTATCCAAAAATCGTTTTGTCCACATACCAAACGGCTCGAAACTATGCGTCGGAACCACGACGTGTCGCACCACGGACACTGTGGCCAAAAGAAGCTGCATGAAAAACCGTCACGCCATAGATGGCATTCGGGCTCGAAGCGCGACTGCAAAAACTATGTAGACAGCTGTGGGCGTTGCAGCGAAAGCAAGGCTGGCACAGGCCCACCAGCCCCACCTTTGCCGCCGCAGCCTCCAACTAGCCCGCGTCAGGTTCTGGCTATAGATATAGATATAGATGATTATATAGTGCATATGCCCAGCAGTTGCGTGTCTGGCCACACGCTGGTCCTGACCTGTGCAGACAAATTTACCGGCTACCTCAGCTATCACCCATTGGCGCATGGCACAGCTGACCGTATTACTGATGCGCTGCCCTAGCAATTTCTGATACATGGCCCACATGGCCACATGGCCCATGGATACATGGCCCACCTCAGTACACTGGAACGGATGCAGAGGCTAATTTGAAAGGTCGCAAGGTTTTTTACCTGTGTAAGTTCTGGAGTGTTGACATCAAACACGCCGTTGGCCATCACCATGAAGCCGTTGGTAAAGTTGAAAGACACCACAGGGACATAAAACGAAGGCTTCGAGCCCTTTCGGGCAGCTACGGCGCCGACTGGGAGCAACACTTGCCTGATAATTTTTTTTTTGCTCGCTGAACAATGAAGCAAGCTCTTCACTCGGATATTCTCCGTATTTTTTGTTTTTCCTGAGGCACATGAACTCTCCAATTTCTGGTCTAGTTATACTTATATATATATAGTTATATATATGGGCGGTGCCAAAATATTCAGAGGACTACGTTCATGAAAAGATGCGTTTGGTTGCAGCATCTTTAAAACTGCGTATGAAGCGCTGCGTCGCTACCAGGAGGCTCAAAAGCGATAATACAAACGTTGAAATGCAATCATACAATCATACATACATTTCAGACATAGAACACAGGAGCCAGATTTGAAAGTGGGCGATCGTGTTTGGACGTGGAATTTTGATTATCGGATTGGTGCGACACGTAAGATGTATGATCCGTCGTCCCCGCATGTGTCATAGTTAGGTTTGTGGGAACCAGGCATGTATATTGTTTAGATCCACGAACGGGGGTTACACGCCACACACACATGTCAAGTACTTGAAACCAGCCGTACCACGAGAGTATAGTTTGTGATGCTTTCTGACAATTTTGTTCGCATGCCAAAGTTTTGTTATTTGAGGGAACAATTTGGTTTATGATCCGAGATGAAACGTGAACATGAGCAATCAGCTTTCGTGTTCATGTTGGGAGGGGGAAGTGTGAGCTCTGTGTGGGTTGACTGAGCGCGACCCATCTGTTGTATCGCCTGCGGCTGAGGTGACCTGGGCCGGCTGGGAGCGGTCGGCAATATAGACTTGGCCCGGCTCGTGGTGTGTACGGACGTACGGATGGTGGGAGGCCAACAGCGACACCCCCAAATCGCACCGGTGCAATTGTAGAGCGAGAAGCATGCATTGGGAAATGAGATGAAGGCAACCAACGTACACAAACGTTCAACACCGTAACCGGCAACTAGCGTTGGATCAAAACATCACTTTCTTGCTCGCATTTTTGTTCCGCCTTCAGAAGTAAAGGAGCCACGAACATTACCGAACTACAAAGGATAAGAGCTACTAGGGCTATAGGGAGCTATAGGGAGACGCACACAGTTGCACGGGGAAGAAGAAGAACCTTCTGTTCTTTTACGACGCATTCAACCGCTAGGTTATATAGCGTCGCCAACCTCTCACGCCGATTGGCCGCGGGTGGACTCGGTAAATTCCGTCCGTTGTGAGATTCGAACCCACGATCTTTCGATCAAGAGTCCGACGCTCTACCAACCGAGCTACCGCGGCCCCACTCACAGTTGCACGGGGAGAAACTACACACAGCTACACGGGGAACGCAAAGACGGCAGTGTGGCGCGCCTGGCGCGGTGCTAGTATTCACAACCAGGGTTGCTGTGGCATAGTCGGCGCGCCGCAGCTGTATAACCGGCCAGTAACCCGCGCACATTCGAGGCCACCCACGGCCCCGCTGCGCCATCCGCGCCCCAAGGCCGCCTCTGTTCCCAGCGCCCGTATTATTCCATTTATAAACTCCCAGGGCGCGCGCGTTGGACGAGGCTGGCGGCCCGTTTTCCCGTGCACGGAGGTGGTGTGAACGGCGGAAGGACGTGGCGTTGCTGATACGCCCGGTGGTCAGACCGGCCCGTCACAGACGTCTGGTGGTCAGATCGGCCCGTCACTGAGACGTCTGGTGATCAGATCTGCCCGTCACTGAGACGTCTGGTGGTCAGACCGGCCCGTCACTGGACGTCTGGTGGTCAGCCTGGACCGTCACTGAGACGTCTGGTGGTCAGCCTGTAGACGTCTGGTGGTGACCGGCCCGTCACAGACGTCTGGCGATCAGATCGGCCCGTCACTGGGACGTCTGGTGGTCAGATCGGCCGTTGGGGCGCACTAGACGTCTGGTGTCACCGGCCGTCACTGAGACGTCTGGTGGTCGGCCCGCCGGATCTGGTGGTCGATCGGCCCGTCACTGAGACGTCTGGTGGTCAGATCGGCCCGTCACTGAGACGTCTGGTGGTCAGATCGGCCCGTCACTGAGACGTCTGGTGGTCAGATCGTCCCGTCACTGAGACGTCTGTGGTCAGACACGTCACTGGGACGTCTGGTGGTCAGATCGGCCCGTCACTGAGACGTCTGGTGGTCAGATCGGCCCGTCACTGAGGCTGCGGCGCCAGAACCCATCACACGCCAAGTGCCGTCACCATCTTTGGCGGTCACCCACAGCCTCACATCTGATTTGTCGCCACCGTATTCATAGTGACTCTCCACTTTGGACGACCCTGATAATCACCCACCTTCCAGTAGACGACACATAGAACGACTCCATGATCTTTGCTAAACACTTGGATGATCCAGCCAGTTAGTTAGTTATTGTGGTTTAGGGGCGCGGGGGGATGATCCAGTCAGGGCATGGGGATGCTCTTTTACTAAACATTTGGCTTGCTTGCTACATACCGTCCCCACGCTCTCACTCCGAAGGGTCAGCGGAAATTCGGAGGTCAGCGCTGTCAGTGGCCCAAAAGCCGGTAATAGTTCACTGACCTCGTGACCCTTCAGTCACGACGCAACTGGCCACCACGCCATTGACACGACGGCTCACGCACCACGACGGCTCCGCGACCACGACGGCCACCACGCCATTGCACATCGGCATGACGAATGGAAGCCTAGAATAATCGCCAGGGTGTCCAATATGATGTCGAATTTGTTATCAATCACCTATGCTCTGCAAGAATGTGGAAATGATTCTGCTGTATGTACCATGTATGACGTACCATGATCGGTTACCGGCTACCTAAGGATGGCATAGTTATATTTGAGCCAATATGTTGGGTGGGGGATATTAATAATGAAATTATAGTATATGAGTAGACAGTTGCAGGATCAACTGCAATGAATGAATTCATTATGGCAGCATATTGGAATATCATGAGGTAGAATACCAAGCTAACACTAAGCAAACCAAATTTCCTCATGCGGTGCTATTTCCAGTTCTATTGCAATTCCAGATATATGATCATGGGAAGAGTGGAAAGTTATTTGTGATAGTGCGAGATAAGCAGTGACCTGAAATTTACTGCTTGTACAGCGAAGGGTAGGACGCGAAGATGGCAAACCCCTGGGAGTCGCCTCGGTGGGGGACGGGGGATCGGTCGCGCACCCCCAAACTTTGCCAAGTTTAGCATTACGTTTTAGGCGTTGCAAGGAAAAAATGGATCGAGAACACTCGTCCATCCTATCCCAAATATGTGGTGACGTCCATGGCCAAAACCCATCACGACGTTGAAACAAGTTCGCAAAATGAGAAGCAAAATCCGACGATGGCACGTGGACATGGTATCTGTTGGTAGGATTGTAATGGAATAGATGCCAAGAATTAGGAATAGTGAGGAATGTCATTGTTACTACAGCTGAATGCTGGGAACATTCGCGGGAAACAATCCAGAAGGCCGTTCGCAGGCCGTCCAAATCTCCGTTCGCAGGTCGAAATAAGTCCGGCTAGGCGTTGGTTTCCACGTCAATTTCCGAACTTCCGGACACTGGAGATAACAATGAAAATTTATCTCGGGTAGCCGTTATCCCACATCCACATCCGACAATCATGGGACAATGGATTGGCTACAAGCGACCCCGATATCCTCCGACAAACATGCTAATTAACAGAGCTAGAATTGCTTACTCCTGGTGCCACCAGTGTTAATTCTGGCACAAACGACAGCGCAGAATACAACTTCCAAACCGCATTCGATACGGTGATATAACTTTTCTAAAAGCACTGGACGAGTGAGGTTCAGATGCGGCCCACGAACACTCCGGGCTGTAAGCACATGATCACTAATGTGCTAATGCACTAATGCACCAAAGTTGTATGGCAGGCTTTTGGACGACCACACCTGCACTGCATTTGCAGCTCGTGCAGACAGCTCCTTCCGCGTTCAATTTCGGTGAACCCGCTGAAATTTCAGAACTAAGCACAACCGACATAGGTAATTAAGTTAATTCATTACTTACATGTTTAAACTTAATGCACTAATTAATTAAATTCACTTCATATCTTTTTGGCATAGTGCATTACAAATTAAGGTAAGTGTATCATACGCGACATTCTTCCCCAAATTAGGCACCCTTGCCTAGGGTTGCCCTGTTGCGCCCAAGACGGTTAAATTTTGGCAACCTTCACTTTAATGGAGCAAGCAAAATCGCCAAAACAACGCAGGCGTCATGGTATGTCACAGTCGTTTTGTCTCGCAGTCTTCTCGCCCTCGTAACAGCACACACAATGGGTTGGGCGCTGTGTGACCAACGCAGTCGATGCGCCCGTAAGCCCAAATAACCGACCAACACACAATGGGTCGGCTGGTCTTGTACATCAGTGTCACCGAGCCGGCCGACCGGCCCGCCGAGGTCACCATGTCGCAGGTCACCATGTCGCATGACGATGTGCACCAGATCGGCGGTCGTCGGCCGGTGTCTCCAAGAAGAACATTGGGTTCTTTTTCCAAGAAGAACCTTGGGTTCTTTTACGAAGCATTCAACCGCTAGGTTATATAGCGTCGCCAACCTCTCACGCAGATTGGTCGCGGGTGGACTCGGTAAATTCCGTCGGTTGTGAGATTCGAAACCCACGATCTTTCGATCAAGAGTCCGACGTTCTACCAACTGAGCTACCGCGGCCCCTGGGCCGGCGTCTCCCAGGGTTAGAACAAAACAGGCATTTGTTGGAATTTTGGCATCCAGTACATTATCCTTTCCAGGAATTATTTTGGCATTCTTTACACTCTCATTTGTCCCATTTGGAGGTTGAATGGTGCTGTTTGGCAATTAGCTACTTTGTGATAAAGTGCTCAAGATTCACTGGAAAGTGCAAGATGATATTATAATGTTACAGGTGGGAAGCAATACCCTGTCCATATTATAAAATATAATATAAACCAGAACGTCCCCCCCCCCCACATCCAAGATTACAAATCACAAATCCAGCCATGGAGTCAGTAGCACACACCATCTCATCCAATAAATAATAACATAATGGTAATACATAATGATAAAATTAGAACACTTGAGAAGAAATGTGACCACGAAGACCGGCGAAAACCTCAATTTTAACTGCATGTCTACTTGTATGCAAAATACCAGGGAACACTGCACAGAAGCAGTTACTACGTTTTCCAAATCGCGACAGAACGATCTGGTTTGGTCGCAGACAAGAGCTTGTTTTTGTATACACATGGGGAGACTTACTGGAACTTCGCTCTCACTAGTGACAACGAAATAAATCCTGGAAATTGCTTGACATTTCTTTCTCAGACATTTTGCAAATCCAGATGCTGAATTACCAATTGCAACACAAAAATGAATGCACTTTTGTCGTGCATAATTTCCGGGTGTCGAAAATCCGGACAAACCTCAATTTTCCAACATCGACCCTGAAATGCAAATAACCAACGAACTAAGTGGGCGCGTTAAAACGATATACAAGCACACCTATGTGACCGAGTGTGGCGCTGGAACTGCCAGCATAGCCTGCCACAGTCCATCCGATTCACACCACAACCAGGGTCGAAAATACTGGGCACATCTGGACGCACGCTATGGAGAACAAAAGTAGTCTCTGTTGCAAAAGTAGTCTTGTTGAGAGTCAAAAAGCAGTCTATTGCTGCTTGCTACCATCCGACCCAACTGCTCACGGCGGGAAGCCATGCGGCGACCGGTCAAGGCCGTTCGGTCGACCTTGTCGCAACGTGAAAGAAGGGCCTATTCGCCCACTCGCCCCTCCGGAGAGGGTGTTCAAAACAGCCAGGTATTTCCGACGCTGGCCACAACCCACCTGATCCAACAGTTGACCGAAAACATCCACGAAGTTTGACTGGTGGTTGTTCCATTTCAGGAGAAACTGATCCACCGCCATGCTGGCTGGCGAGTGGTTCTGCAACACGACCAAAGCCATACATGCATACACCACACAGCCCTGCATGATTATACACAAATACCACTGGCTGGCGAGTGGTTCTGCAACACGACCAAAGCCATACATGCATACACCACACAGCCCTGCATGATTACACACAAATACCACTGGAATGGAACTGCATGCACATCAGTGTGGATGCCACCTCACTTTGTGAAACTATGTGTCATAACAGTTGTTAGCCGTTTTCCACCAACAAAGACGTGTTGCGATTTTCATTCATTTGTGTGCGGCACTTGAGCAGTGTTTTAAAAATCGCTCACTTAAGCATCAGGATGAAACTATACAAAAATTCCCTCAATAATTTGTTGTATCCAGGGTACATGGAGCCACCTTTGGCTGATTCTTGACCTCGAAATAGGCCCAAATGCCGATTGTGTTGCTTACATTCCTCAGTGGTTGTTGGTTGGCTGGTTGGTTGTTTGAGCTTTTGGGGCACATCAACCAGGTTTGGTCATTTAGCGCCCGTTCCTCAGTAGTTGGGAAATACATCAATTTGAAATTGTGCTTACATCTTTGCCTGGACGCCCAAAATCGCGAATTCAGACCCACCGTATTTCAGTGACACTTCAGAGATGGATCCAGGAAGATCGGTGGGGCGAGAGGGGGTGGGGGGCAATTATATAAAAAAGAAACTTGATAACTTTTTGGATTTGAACAGCCAACAGTCTTTGGGCCTGGTTAAAACAATATTTATCTTTAAAAAATTTTCTGAAATTTCGAGGAAACCCCATTTTAGTGGAAAATTTAGGTCAAAATTGATCTCTTGGGAGAGGAGGAGGGAGCTTGATGGATAGCAATGCAGAGCAATGCGACACCTTTTGAGCAAATATAACTATACACTGTGCCATTGGGAACCAGAAAGGCGAGGACAAGGGACAGTCTACATTACCACATTTATTGCCCTCCATGGCGCTCCTATGCTGCAGGCACAGAATCTGCCACCATGCTACAGCTAGGCACCTTTGGATGACCAGAACTTCACTCCTTCGCCGGCCCACGCACCTCCTCACGTGTAATTTTCGTGGGATTGCAGGAATGTCAGAAAGGAGAAATGTTATTTCGGAAATTTAGCAGCGTTTATTAATGTCGTGGATGAACATTCGTTATTGGTTTTACGACACGTCGACCGTTGAGTCATGTAGCGTCGCCAATCTCTCACGCCGATTGGTCGCGGACGAAGAACAGCGACAGATGAGACTCGAACCCACAACCTTTCGATTGTGAGACGAGCATCTTACCCCTAGACCACTCGTCCCCTCGACCACTCGTGGATGAACGTTCCACCCTTGGCACAGCATTGAAATTGTCAAAAACACCTTGAATTTTGGCATATGTACTTTGAAAAATCCAGTTCAACTGATACCAGCACCACTCTTGCTGGTGTCAGGCTCGTCTGCCGAATATGGTGCCCAATAGCTGAATGCTTCAATGCACTGTGCCAAATTATCAAACAAGCATAGCTATTATCATGCATCACTGCCTTTTTATCTCACAGCTTTTGCACTAAGCTTATGTTGCCCACAACCATTCAGCACTGCATTCTGCATTAGCCTTGTGACATGCCGGTCATGTGGCTTGACAATACAATTATGTGACTGGGAACTAAATCTGGAGTGAAAACATGTGACTTGAATTGTGAGTACTTGAGAGGAAATATAAGGATGAAAGCTAGGAAAGCTGGTGGATCTATATCTGAACAAAATAATTAGATCTTCAAAGCACTGCAATACAAACTATCAAGGTTTTAAAAGCATGATGGGCAGGTCAGGTCACTAAGATTAACTATTGTCATGAAAACATGAGACTTAGCATGCTCAGGCTTCACCCTGAAAGATCAGGTGGCAATTAGGCAGAACATAATACTCTGCGCATACAAAACAAGCTTAGATACAATCATGCAGCTGTTTCACACTTCTATAAATAAATCATGGTTGGCAGTTTATAAAATGAAACCTGTTTTGGACTGATTTTTACCATTGATAAAAAGCAACTGTCAAAAACTGTTGACTGGTTTTTGTAGGTAAAGGTGCTACAAATACCTTGCCTAATCTTTTTCAGATATTAAACACGTCCCATTTGTATGTTTAATAGGGTGTCATGTACAGTGTTAAAATAATAGTTTTTCATCAGGTGTGAGATATTGAAACAGGTAGAGGAGAATGTCAAAGTTTCCCATGTAGACATGCTGTTTAAAATATCATGTAAGCCCTTCAAGCTCAATTTTGATCCAATAGCATGCTCATACATATATGCTTTTAATTTATTTTGGGAGGCACTTAAAATAGGGATATCAATATTCCCAATAATGGGAATAGTACCATACTGTCAACAAATGGAATCGTATATTACACCATACTCAACCATACAGTAGGAAATCCTCTTTTACCTTTAATCATGTTACAAGATGGTTGTGTATCATAATTCATAATGGTGATGTAATGCCATACTACTCAAGCATCAAAGAGCACAATGTTCATACTCTTTTAGCACAGATGTCTATTTAGTGGTCAGGAAGTAGTATAGTCAACCCTATTTTCAAAATATTTGATGACTGGTCATGTATCATACAATACGATGTGAAGAACACATTGAAATTAGCAAAATTGGAGCTGAAAATGTCCAAGAAAGTGTAAATGGGCACCAATTTTCATAAATTGATAGTCACTATCGTTTGTTGCCTAAGCTGTAACAACTAGGTTGTTAGTGATGACAGAAACATTTTTTTTTGTCCTGGTAAAGCCCCCAAATGTGTGGAATAAACATTTTATCTGCAATTTTACATTAGATATACCATGCTTATGTACAATATGCATAATTGTGTTGCTTAGTTATGATTTAGTGCCCCACACCCCAGCTGCCCATCATACATCTTTCAAGGGCAAAAACATGATGAGAACCAGGGCATGATGAGTACCTGACTGATGCAATTTACTTCCATGTGCCAAAAATCAAGCACAGCTTGGTAGACAAATGAATTTGCACACATATGTATCATTTGGAAGAAGGCTTTGCAATTTCTTTGCCCGAGAAAACAGCAAAATGTGAAACCTGCATTCCTCAATGTCATGATTGTTGCTCATATGATGGGACTTCCTATGTCATGCTGGCTTCATTCCCTCATATACCCAGTGCATACTTGTTGCACTAGAGCCAGGGTATTCATGGAAAAGATCCATGGCAAGAGGGAGAACATTCAAATGAAGTTTCCACTTACAATTGTAAGTTATGCAACCATAAGATACCACCTGAAATGACAAGTCGAATGGTGAGCAAAGAAACATGCTGCCCAAAATATTTTAATTATTAGGTTGATCAAAATGTAGGATGGTGTTTAATATGAATATGTTATTCAGCACAAAATACTATAGCCTAGACTAACAGTTTTGTGAGACCACTCCAACCTTCTGGTGGTGATGAAACTAACACACTGCAGGACCAGCTTGGATCAAATCACAAACACCAAGTAGAAACCTTTTCTATATAGTTACCTACTGCCCAGTAGTAACACCTTACATGAGGGCATTTTTGTCAAACAAATCACATGAGTTGTTTGGTTTATGGTGCACGAAGCACTGAATGGCATGTATAATTAATTGGAAAAGTGATGGTCAGAATAGAAGATTTAATTATCCAGGCATACCAAATAGAAAATCAATAGCTTTCTGCCAAAATTGCTGGGGACTCATGTTAATTCAGAATGAATGTCAATGCTAAACACAAACATAAGTATGCCACAAAATACTTCTCTGCTGAAGAATTAAATATGATAACATGAGCAGAAACAGCTGTTCTTCTGTAAGTATCCATACAGGAAGTTAGTTAGTTATTTGGGTTTTAGGGCCATCAACTGCATTGGTTATACAGCGCCCATCCCATACAGGAAGGATAGCAAGAATTAGGGCAGAAGAGATGATGATTGGGGTTCAGGGTGCATCGACCAGGGTAGGTAATTTGCCCCAAGGGTGGAAGAGGGGCATGGGGAGGCTTATGAACTGCTGGGAAGCATCAGGAGGTAATGAGAGGCATAAAGACAAGGTGGAAAATTCAATGCAGGGTGAGGTGTTCATGAGGACAATTAAAAGCCAAGGATGCTGCATAAATTCAGTGCAGGTGTCAAGAGCTCATGAAGTAGGTGAGTAGTCTCAAATGCAAGTTGGTGGTCTGCAGCCAAAGTGATGGTTGTCGGGTGGTTTGAGTGTATGGGTCATAGTCACGCATGGAGGCATCAAGTGCCAATGCTTACAAGCAACAGTGGTGCATCTGGGTTAAGCCTGTAAAGGGTGCAATAAGATGAGAAAAACAACCTGAAACCTCATAATCAATGCGATATCCTGAGTTTGAGCAAAACATCAGCAGTAATAGTAATAGTGTCAAGTGGCTGAAACAAGCAGTGTGTGAATGGAGTGAGAGCATTGGGACAACTGGCAAGTGAGGAACAGGTCATAGGATCAACAGATAGCAGTTTTAGAGGTGTACAGAGCAAAATCTAGCTGGGTCAAGATATCATGAGGTATGAAAATCATCTGATGTAAGCCCATTATAATCACCAAGAAAATCAAACACAGGGCAGCCAAATGTGTCCTAAACTTTTCACTCCTCGCATATACTTTCCACTCCTTCCCCAGTCTCCAGTTCTTCCCAGAATCCTAGTTGTTATTTAGAATCTCCACCTCCAGTTTTAATTTATTCCCAATAGCTTCCAATCATCAGCCTTCTCACATTTGCTCTGCACTTCTCACTTGTACTCAAACTCATCAGCTCCAATCAGACTTTTTTTTATATTACTACCAAAATTTGCATTTATTTCCAGACTGATAACTGTTCTGCTTCATCACTTTCTGCACAAATTTTCTGCTTTCACTCATGACTCAACACTTCCTACTTCTTGCCAATCACCTAAAGTGGTCACCCTATTCCACAACTTCTTCCTATCCTCCCTATCCCAGAATCCCATAATCATCACAAGAATCCTAATTTTCCTTCACTCTTTCTCCAAATATCCCTACATTCTGAACTGACCATTTACTTCAAAAACTCAGTACTTCTAAGCTTCCTAGGAAGAAACTGATTCTTGTTAAGCCAATATCAGAAATAATGCACCAACATCTAGATACTTCAAGGAGCATATATATACATATATGGCAAAAGATAAGGCAGTGTGCACAGCATAGCAGTTCACCTGATTATGTGCACCAGCATGTTCTTTTGTACATTAAAGTGCACCAGCACAATATATTATATGCATCATAACATACCAGCAAACCATAATCTTGCTCAACAAACAGGTTGGAAATTACTTATATTTAGCATATTGGTAGGCCAATGATATCATTTGCCTCCATAGCACTGTCCTGTGCTACAGGTTATCACCATGCTTCATGTATGTACCATCAGTTAGCATGCATCTCACATGCATGATGCGAGTGTGCACCACACATATCTAGGTTCCTCATCACTATTGTCATAACATTAATAGGCATAGGTACCATCACTGAGGTGAAGAATATCCAGAACCCAGGTGCCTACCTAGTTCCTCATCACTTCTTTAATACACCTGAGATGTGGCACTTCCAGCAAAACAAATATTTCCCAGTAAATAAGTTGTCCAGCAGAATGGTGATGCATCAATAATTGTCTTCAGGTCTTTTTAAGTCTGTTTGCATACTGAATACCTACAAGGCTTAACTGGATGGGCCCTTGTGGCTCTTATTAAGTCTAAACACTTTATGACTTTATGACTTAAGGCTTGGCAGGCTACCTAGCAATGCTATGAAATGCAACAGGTGCGCCATTACCATGCGCCATAAATGTATCAATGCATGTGTCTCGCCCCCTTAGCAAACACACCCCAGGACAAACAAACTAACGACACAAAACGGACCTCAACTCAGATTAGCGTGAAAAATAAGCAGCACAGCTCACTCTATGGTACAGATGCCATGAAACGGTGTCCAAATTTTACGACCAAAGGGGCGTGTTCCCATAGGGGCACAATATCCTTACTTATTCCATGAACCGCATCAATAATGTTCCCAAAAATCGCGATCTGAAAGACATTTGAGCAGGCTTGAACAGTGGAAGAAGTTACGAGATACATTACCTATATCAGTCCCACCTTCAACTTACCCCGACCAATCCGTCACCGCAGGCACCAGCCCCCAATCGCGATGAGTTTTGCGGTTGCTGACCCCACGGAAATGATTCTGGGAGATAAGGCAGATTATATATCAGTGAAGTTGAGGTGCAATTCGTGTTTGAGGAATAAAATGCGCACACATAATAATATGCACGACAGCAATTATTCAGCCTGCAATTCTAGAAGAAAAAATGAAAAGTTATTTTCGTTATTGTTTTTCAGTTTACTCCTGTTGTTTGTTTTTAACCTGTTAAAAGTTGGTACCTTATTTATACTCCGTTAATATGGTAGCGCATTTTGAGACAATTCTGGGTATACTGAGACTTGCAGGCGACGCCCCGATGTCACTTGTTTTACCTGCAGTTGCTGTTGAGGATGATATGTGAATCTTATTTTCGTTGAAAAGGAATTATAGATACCCAGGATTTATTGACTTCCGGTAATCAATAATAAATAAATTACCATAGATTAAGACCAACTTGAAATGCTTGTCGTGTATACTATGCAGCATGGTTTGGCGTATTCTTCTATTAGTGTTTGAACATGCAATTCCACAAAAGTAATGTAATGGATTATCTACCCCACGGTGCCCAAATATTTCTTAATACATCTGTGAAGTGTGAAACAGCTGAAAATTTCCTACTCATTATTATGCTACTTTAGTCTTGACCTCCAAAGATAGGGAAATGTGTCAGTAAATTTGCAGTTTATGATAACTAGGTAGGTAGGTAATTTTATTTTTTGGAATTTCTTTTGAATGCAATGTTTATGAATGTGCTGAACATGATGTGACAACCTATCTCCTTTGGAAATGCATGCTTTTCATTTGGGAAGCAAATATTACACAAAAAATGGCCTTGGAATTGTGAAATGTAGCATGAAAAGAAATATTCAGGACTAAGAAAAGGGATGAAACATAGCCTAACGTAACCTAGCATAACCTTCCATGCCAGAAAGGGATTTTTTTAATGGAAAATTCCTGAATCATTTTTTCCTAAAACAAATTTATAATTAAGAACACCTAACCCAATATCACCTAAGCTAGCCTGAGCCCTTTTTGAAGAAAATACTTAAATTTGTGTAGGTATTTCCAAATGGTTTGTATTTTTTAAAAACCAACCTACAACAAAAGCCTAACCTCACTTAACCAAACCTAACCCCTTTGTATGCTTCATGGAAGTAATGTGTGTGTGAAACTTGTCTTGTGGTTACCTTAGACTGCAATAATACCAATTTTTCTTAATACTGATATGGTATTTGAATCAAACATTCTGCAATGCCATGCTTCTCAGCATCATTAAGATGATTTAGCCATTCATTTTCATCACAAATGCTTTTCAGTTACTGCTACATCATCCCTCACCAATGCAGCACAACCCTTTATCACTCCAACTCATGCATCCTCCTGATACCTGCTGTGCCTACCACACATTGAACAAACCACCTCAATCAGAAGGGAGCCATGGTGATGAAGAAGTTGCCATACTAGTGGGATCCATGTGATCAATAAGTTCCATAACTTAGTGTGGCACTGGAGGACAACAAGAACATCGCAATATACCTTGGCGACATCAATCAATTGTATAGCAACCCTTCTGCTGCTGAAGAACAATAATTTCATGTGGTATCAAGGAAATAAATATTCAGAAAATGAGAAATAGAAAAACCTACCTTCACCCAGCCTAGCATAGAAGTATACTACATAAACAACATTATTAAAAGTAAAGGGGCCAGCTGGAATACTGTGTGGCAGGGTGTGTCAGCTGGGACACTGTGTGTGGCAGATGTTCAGCTGGGATACTGTGTGTGGCATGATGTGTCAGCTGGGATACTGTGTGACAGGGTGTGTCAGCTTGGACACTGTGTGTGGCAGGATGTTCAGCTGGGACACTGTGACAGAGTGTGTCAGCTGGGACACTGTGTGTGGCATGGTGTGTCAGCTGGGGTGCTGTGTGTGGCAGGGTGTGTTAGCTGGGACACTGTGTGTGGCAGGGTGTGTCAGCTGGGACACTGTGTGTGGCATGGTGTGTCAGCTGGGACACTGTGTGTGGCATGGTGTGTCAGCTGGGACACTGTGTGTGGCAGGGTGTGTCAGCTGAGACACTGTGTGTGACAGGATGTGTCAGCTGGGACACTGTGCATGACATAGTGTGTCAGCTGTGACACTGTATGTGACATGGTGTGTCAGCTGGGACACTGTATGACATGGTGTGTCAGCTGTGATACTGTATGTGACATGGTGTGTCAGCTGGGACACTGTGTGTGGCATGGTGTGTCAGCTGGGACACTGTGTGTGGCAGGGTGTGTCAGCTGGGACACTGTGTGTGGCATGGTGTGTCAGCTGGGACACTGTGTGTGGCAGGGTGTGTCAGCTGGGACACTGTGTGTGGCAGGGTGTGTCAGCTGAGACACTGTGTGTGACAGGATGTGTCAGCTGGGACACTGTGCATGACATAGTGTGTCAGCTGTGACACTGTATGTGACATGGTGTGTCAGCTGGGACACTGTATGACATGGTGTGTCAGCTGTGATACTGTATGTGACATGGTGTGTCAGCTGGGACACTGTGTGTGGCAGGGTGTGGCAGCTGGGACACTGTGTGGCAGAGTGTGTCAGTTGGGGCACTGTGTGTGACATGGTGTGTCAGCTGGGACACTGTGTGTGGCAGGGTGTGTCAGCTGGGACACTGTGTGACATGGTGTGTCAGCTGTGGCACTGTGTGGCAGGGTGTGTCAGCTGGGACACTGTGTGTGGCATGGTGTGTCAGCTGGGGTGCTGTGTGTGGCATGGTGTGTCAGCTGGGTGCTGTGTGTGGCAGGGTGTGTCAGCTGGGACACTGTGTGTGGCAGGGTGTGTCAGCTGGGACACTGTGTGTGGCATGGTGTGTCAGCTGGAACACTGTGTGTGGCAGGGTGTGTCAGCTTGGGTGCTGTGTGTGGCATGGTGTGTCAGCTGGGTGCTGTGTGTGGCAGGGTTTGTCAGCTGCAACACTGTGTGTGGCATGGTGTGTCAGCTGGGACACTGTGTGTGACATGGTGTGTCAGCTGGGTGCTGTGTGTGGCATGGTGTGTCAGCTGGGATGCTGTGTGTGGCAGGGTGTATCAGCTGAGACACTGTGTGTGGCAGGGTGTGTCAGCTGGGACACTGTGTGTGGCATGGTGTGTCAGCTGGGACACTGTGTGTGGCAGGGTGTGTCAGCTGGGGTGCTGTGTGTGGCAGGGTGTGGCAGCTGGGACACTGTGTGTGGCATGGTGTGTCAGCTGGGTGCTGTGTGTGGCATGGTGTGTCAGCTGGGACACTGTGTGTGGCAGGATGTTCAGCTGGGACACTGTGTGTGCCAGGGTGTGTCAGCTGGGACACTGTGTGTGGCATGGTGTGTCAGCTGGGACACTGTGTGTGGCATGGTGTGTCAGCCGAGACACTGTGTGTGGCATGGTGTGTCAGCTGGGACACTGTGGCAGGGTGTGTCAGCTGGGACACTGTATGTGGCAGGGTGTGTCAGCTGGGACACTGTGTGTGGCAGGGTGTGTCAGCTGGGACACTGTGTGTGGCATGGTGTGTCAGCTGGGACACTGTGTGTGGCATGGTGTGTCAGCTGGGACACTGTGTGTGGCAGGGTGTGTCAGCTGGGACACTGTGTGTGGCATGGTGTGTCAGCTGGGACACTGTGTGTGCCAGGGTGTGTCAGCTGGGACACTGTGTGTGCCAGGGTGTGTCAGCTGGGACACTGTGTGTGGCATGGTGTGTCAGCTGGGACACTGTATGTGGAAGGGTGTGTCCGCTGGGACACTGTGTGTGACATGGTGTGTCAGCTGGGACACTGTGTGACATGGTGTGTCAGCTGGGACACTGTGTGTGGCATGGTGTGTCAGCTGGGACACTGTGTGTGGCATGGTGTGTCAGCTGGGACTCTGTGTGACATGGTGTGTCAGCTGGGACACTGTGTGTGGCATGATGTGTCAGCTGGGATACTGTGTGACATGGTGTGTCAGCTGGGACACTGTGTGTGGCATGGTGTGTTAGCTGGGACACTGTGTGTGACATGGTGTGTCAGCTGGGACACTGTGTGTGGCATGGTGTGTCAGCTGGGACACTGTGTGTGGCAGGGTGTGTCAGCTGGGGCACTGTGTGATATGGTGTGTCAGCTGGGACACTGTGTGTGGCATGGTGTGTCAGCTGGGACACTGTATGTGACATGGTGTGTCAGCTGGAACACTGTGTGTGACATGGTGTGTCAGCTGGGACACTGTGTGTGGCAGATGTTCAGCTGGGACACTGTGTGTGGCATGGTGTGTCAGCTGGGACACTGTGTGACATGGTGTGTCAGCTGGAACACTGTCAGCAGGATGTGGCAGCCGGACGTGGCCGGCTGGGACGTGGCTCGCGTGCGCGGCTGGCTGGAGGAGGCAGGCTTCTCGCAGTACACGCCGCTGCTGTGCGACACGCACCGGATCGACGGCGCCGCGCTGCTGATGCTTACCGAACACGACCTCAAGAGCGCGCCGCTCCAGATCAAGGTCAGATGCCGTCTGGACTGCCGCATCCCAGGTCGAATCTGACTCTTGGTCAAGGTCAGACGCCGGCCAGACTCCTGGCCGGAACGGGCTGGATGCTGACTCCTGGTCAAGGTCGGACGCTGGGTCAGTGTCAGATGCTGACCAGACTCCAGGACCAGGCCAGATACTGACTTCTGGTCAAGGTCAGACACTGACCAAACTCCAGAACCAAGTCAGATAACTGACTTCTGGTCAAGATTAGACATTGGCCAGACTCCAGGACCAGGTCGCATACTGATCCCTTCGAACAAGGACCCTCAGCGAAGTTCGTAATATTTGGATTGCTCTCCCCTTCGAGAGTACTAGATGGACCACGATGTTGCCACTATCTACCCTTCCGGTCGCCACCAGGCGTCTTAGCCGCAGAAGGCATGGATGGCCAACACTTCTGCTGAGCCGTGTATGTCGGAGCCCTTCTGCGCTGGTGGGATTCGATCTAGAGTCTGTGGATCGGAAATCCAACGTCTTCCCAAGTGTGCCTCGGAACATTAAGGTCTTCTTCTCTGTCGTCCTGATAATCGCAGTGCCAGCGTACAAAGTTGCCTTTGAAAAAAAAACTGGTTTTACCTCCATGTCCGGTTTTTTACTACTCTTACCTACTTTTTCCTCAGGGTGTCTCGGTTCAAGCTGAGTTTTCAACTGGATGCTGTTGGCTAACCTACTGTATGGCAGCAGCTTTGCTTCTGTTCCCGTTCATGTACGAAAACGTCAGGAATAAATATCGAGTATGCTGTCGGTTAGTTTCGTTTTTTTTAATGTCAGTTCTAGTTTCTAGTCTATTAGATATGTGCAGGCATGGTTTTTACCCAACCTAGAGCTGATGGCAGTGGCTTCTACATGTAGAAAATGTTTGCTTCAACCCAAGCAAAAGTTATTTTCACGAGTACTAATTCAATCAATTCGGTCACTTCCCCACTGGGCATTTATTAGGTCTTTTGCATCGGGGCCAGCCAACGAGCTGTCCTTTTTCAGTGTGATCGAGTACAATTTCGTGTCTTCCATGCAGAAAAGGATTGCTCTCCTCCTTCCCTTCGGAGTGCCATGATCGGTTCATGGATGGATTCGGTCCCCTTGATGAAGTGTGTGTTGTCTCGGGCATAGGAGATTAAAAGTCTTCGGTATATATAATATGCAATTGCACTTCGAAGATAAGTTTTGTTGATACACAAATTGGTAAGACAAACATGTATATTGGCATACATAATTACAATGCGTCATAGAGCGCCAACACGCTCATCATTTTGCTTTGTATGTTGATCGCCAGAAAGCTGTCACGAATGTATGCATCTTCCAGCATAGCAAGGTGCCTTTTCCATCTGAATATTTCAGGGGACGAGTGGTCTAGGGGTAAGATGCTCGTCTCACAATCGAAAGGTTGTGGGTTCGAGTCTCATCTGTCGCTACTCTTCGCCCGCGACCAATCGGCGTGAGAGATTGGCGACGCTACATGACTCGACGGTCGACGTGTCGTAAAGCCAATAACCAACCATCGGAATATTTCATTATTATCTCAGTGTCAGCCACAAGGATGTCGCCTGTTAGCGTTGTGTGGTGGCTGTTTTGGTTGTTGATTTTGGGCCCACCAAGCTGTTGGTGCGCGGTGAGCTGTCGGCTCAGAATGGTTGTGCTGTGACATCTTAAAGCGCTTTCTCCAGTCAAGTCAATCGACTGAAACTGAATCTGCACATTCTTGGTCGCTCGTAAAATCTCGGAGGAAGCTGCAAAACGCGAGCCCCCCTCAACAACATTATTTGTCATTTTGTCTCTTCTGGTTCCACGAATCTCCTAGGTCATGGCCAATCATATAGTGTGCGTCTGCCACGACTTTTAAAAAATTACACCCTTGGCCATCCGGCTTCGCACCGTCTCACCGAACGTCATGATGTTGTGATAGTTCTGTTCTCCACCAAATTGCTGTGACATTAGTTACTCCAGTCACCATCATTTGAATGATAGTTACCCTGGCCGCAAATGTCATGATAGTTCCGCTGGCCGCCGTCAGGTGTGATAATAGTTTCGCTGGCCGCCGTCAGGTGTGATAATAGTTTCGCTGGCCGCCGTCAGGTGTGACGATAGTTCCGCTGGCCGCCGTCAGGTGTGACGATAGTTCCGCTGGCCGCCGTCAGGTGTGACGATAGTTCTGCTGGCCACCGTCAGGTGTGACGATAGTTCCTCTGGCTGCCGTCAGGTGTCATGATAGTTCCGCTGGCCGCCGTCAGGTGTGACGATAGTTCCTCTGGCTGCTGTCAGGTGTCATAATAGTTCCGCTGGCCGCCGTCAGGTGTGACGATAGTTCCTCTGGCTGCCGTCAGGTGTCATGATAGTTCCGCTGGCCGCCGTCAGGTGTGACGATAGTTCCTCTTGCCGCCGCCAGGTGCTGGGCGACATCAAGCGACTGTGGCTGCGGCTGCAGCAGCTGCAGGCGGCCCACGGCCAGCAGGCGGGCGCGGCTCCCTCCCTGGGGTCGCCTCTGAGACAGCGCCACTGTCCAGCAGCCGACTCCAGCGACAGTGAGGCCGTGGAGGAGGCACCAGAAAGGTGGGGCCAGGTTGGGTCAGGGAGGTGGTGCTGAGCTAGGTCAGGAGGGCATGTTAGATAGGTGGTTCTGGGGCCGGTTTGGAAAACATATGTTAGGGAAATAAGGCTGGGCTAAGTTAAGAAGACTTGCCAGAGAGGTAGTGATGGAAGGAAGGATATGTCTGACGCGTAAGGCTAAGTCAGGTCAGGGTGGCATGCTTATGAGGCAATGCTGAGTTAGATCAGATCATGTAAGAGAGGCCATGTTGTGTGAGGTCAGGGGAACTTGTTATAGGGATGATGTTGGGTTAGGTCAGTGGGACATATTATAAAATGCTGCTGGGTAAGGTCAGGAGAGCACATTAAAGAAGTGAGTCATGATCAGAGACGTTCGAGAGGTTCAGATGCTAGGTCAGGTAAGGAGAGAACTTGAGGGCAGGTGAAGCCCAGGGCTGGTGAAGGGTCCAGGTCGCATCAGATAAAGGCAAGTGACATCAGAAGCTAGTGAACGGCCCAAGCCATGGCGGTGTCCTGGCAGTAGTCAGTTGATGTTAGGTGAAAATGTGAGAGACGAGTTTCAGGCCAAGTGTGCGGGACTGCAATGTCAGTTCAGGCGCCAATGTATGCCAATAAAGCAGGTTGATGAACAGCCAGATTTAGTTGCAAGAAGTATTCAGGTTAGCGCGGATGCCAAGACACGCAATAGGTAGTGGGACAAACTCTGGTGTGATATGCAGTGTATGTTCATTGCGGTTCGCCAACGCTGACGTCGGTCGTGCAGGTTCTCGCTCTGAGTTGTTCTGACTTGTGTTATGTATTATTGTGTTGGAGTGTCGTTGGCTGCCTGGTCCTCCATGTCCAGTGGTGAGTGCTGTGGCGACATACACTTGACAGCATCGCCCTCTATGTCCACATACACTTGACATACACTACATACACTTGACAGCATACACTTGACATACACTTGACATACACTACACTCCACATACATTTGACAGCATACACTTGACAGCATCGCCCTCTATGTCCAGTGTTGTCCACTCTGGTCACTCCCAAGTGTTGTGGTGTACAGCAATACACCTGGATTATTTAATGTTGTTGACACTACCAGCACTATTGATACTGCCAGCACTATTGGCACTACCAGCACTATTGACACTATCAACACTATTGGCACTATGCTATTGATACTACCAGCACCATTGACAGTACGTTATTGGAACTACCAGCACCGTTGACACTATGCTATTGGCACTACCAGCCCTTATTGTGTAATTTATCACCGTTTGACAGTCCTGGCTACATGACGAGAGCAGTCGATGCGCCCTAAAGCCCCAAGTTGGACAGTCCTGCAGTGGCTGAGTGTCTCTTTGTAGTCATGAGTGTTCCTGCGGTGTCATCGGGTTACCCCGATGACATCGCAGCTTTCGCCTGGCCACGCCGGTGACCGTCCTGCCTGGCCTGTGACCGATTGACCCGTGGCCTCAGGGAGCGGGCGCTGCTCGGATATGCCACCGCGCTGCGGCCGGAGCGCTTCAAGGCGGTGCTGTCCATGGTGTACCTGCTGCTGGTGACCTGGATCACCAGCTTCGTCATGGTGATCGTGCACGACCGCGTGCCCGACATGAAGAAGTACCCGCCGCTGCCGGACATCTTCCTTGGCGAGTACCACCGCCCCTCGACTGCCGTCTGGACGCCCTACGCAGGGCCGCTGTTGAGACGCCCCCTGTCCTCCCTCGACTGCTGTTTGGACGCCCTACCCAGGGTCGCTGTTGAGACGCCCCCTGTCCTCCCTCGACTGCTGTCTGGACGCCCTACCCAGGGCCGCTGTTGAGACGCCCCCTTCCCTCCTTAGACTGCTCCCCTGGGAGCTTTGTCGCGTCTACTCCGAGTCCTCCATCTACCCCACTATTTTCTGCAATGCAGCCTGATATTTACTCCATCTACCCCATTGTTTTTTGTAATGTAGCCTGATACTCCATCTACCCAACTGGGGGACGAGTAGTCTAGGGGTAAGTTGCCCGTCTCACAATCGAGAGAGTGTAGGTTCGAGTCTCACCTGTCGCTACTTTTCACCCGCGGCCAATCGGCGTGAGAGAGTGGCGACGCTGCATGACTCAACGGTCAAAGTATCGTAAAACCAATAACCACCACCACCACCATCTACCCAACTGTTTTGTCCAATACAACCTGCCATTTCGTTCATCTTCTTCACTGTTGTCTCCAACAAAGCCTGCTGTTTCCATCATCTACTTCACTGTTTCCTCCAACATAGCCTCGCGTTTCCTTCTTTCTACCACACAGTTACCTGCAATATAGCCTGATGTTTCCTTCTATATATCCCACTGTTTCCTTTTATGGGCGCTGTATAACCAATGCAGTTGATGCGCCCTAAAACCCTAATAACCAACCAACCAACCCACTGTTTCCTCAAATGAGGCACTTATTCCTACTCACTACCACACCATATTCTCTACCGCTGTTCCTGGTGCCAGCCGCTGGTCCTGGTGCCAGCCGTAGTGGTAGATCCTGGTGCCAGCCGCAGTGGTAGGTCCTGGTGCCAGCCGCAGCGGTAGGTCCTGGTGCCAGCCGCTGGTCCTGACGGTAGCACGGCCGTCACCGGCAGACAACATCCCGCACATCCCGTGGGCGTTCGGCATCTGCGAACTGATCGGCACCACCCTGCTGGGCATCTGGCTGAGTGTGCTGCTGCTGCACAAACACAGGTCAGAACTGGGCATCTGGCTGAATGTGCTGCTGCACAAACACAGGTCAGAACTGGGCACATCTGGCTGAGTGTGCTGCTGCTGCACAAACACAGGTCAGAACTGTGCACATCTAGCTGAGTGTGCTGCTGCTGCACAAACACAGGTCAGAACTGGGCACATCTGGCTGAGTGTGCTGCTGCTGCACAAACACAGGTCAGAACTGGGCACATCTGGCTGAGTGTGCTGCTGCACAAACACAAGTCAGAACTGGGCACATCTGGCTGAGTGTGCTGCTGCTGCACAAACACAGGTCAGAACTGGGCACATCTGGCTGAGTGTGCTGCTGCACAAACACAGGTCAGAACTGGGCATCTGGCTGAGTGTGCTGCTGCTGCACAAACAGGTCAGAACTGGGCATCTGGCTGAGTGTGCTGCTGCTGCACAAGCACAGGTCAGAACTGGGCATCTGGCTGAGTGCGCTGCTGCACAAGCACAGGTCAGAACGCGCACGGCTGCACAGGCACAGGTCAGAACTAGGCACAGATCAGAACTCTCGTGGCTGCATAATCAAAGGTCAGAACTAGGCACAGGTCAAAACTAGACACATGTTGTAACGAGGCACAGGTCCGAACTTGCACAGCTGTACAACCACAGGCCAGATCTAGGCACAGGTTATAACTAGGCACGGGTCAGAACTCTCACGGCTCGTGCAGGCACAGGTCGGACAGAAAGTGTAACAGTCGACACAACGTTTGCTCTGCACGTGTAGCCTGCCCTGGCGGTGAGCGGCGTGCTTTACAGCCGGACACGGGTGTGGCTGGTGACCGTGGTGACAGAAACCGCGGCCAACCGCTGTCGCCTCGTGCCGCAGGTTCATCTTGATCCGTCGCTTCAACTCGCTGTGCGGCACCGTCTACCTGCTGCGCTGCGTCACCATGCTCATCACGTCTCTGTCGGTGCCCGGAGCCCACCTCCAAGTGTGCTCCCCGGGTAGGTAGCACGGTGCTCGTCCCGCAGTGCGGGCGCAGGTATCTCGTCAGGAGCACGGTGCCGTTCGCGCTCCTGGAAGGAGCATTTATCGGCCCCAGAAGCGTCCTTGTTTCACTGCCCGTGTTGAATAATTATTTGCTCAGGTATTTGAAGCGTGGTTACCGACTCAGACTCGGTTGTCGTCCGTCAGCACACATGATGATGATGATGTTGTTTTTGTCGATGTTCTGTTGGGATTTTGTCGACTTGTGACCAAATGCCGCCGGCTACTCACCAGCTTCGGTCGCTTGTGTGAAGTTAAGCCCATGTGTTTGAAATTATTATCATTGTTTTCACCTCTAATATCAGGTCGATATGAGTTATTTGGTGCTCCTGGTATCGCTTCACGTGTTGTCGTTTCGTGTCACTGCAGTGTTTGAGATGACACAAGGAGTGTGCTCGTTTGTTTGAATGATCAGTGACACATAATATGCAAATTTTCAGTATGCACCCAAACACAGACCTCTACTAAGCATCCTTCCGAATTCACAATTGGAGTCCACCAGATAATTCCTTATAAGGGTAAGGGCGGATGTACTATGATGTCTCCATTGATATATTAGTAAATAATTGGAGATGCTCCCGTCACATACTTTTCCAAAGTATTTCCACCGCTTTGAGTTTTTACTGCACTTCGATACATATTAGCAGATGGAACTGCTGCAGGTTTACCTTGTGCTATGTGCATGTGGCTGGGTAATGAAGTGACCTGATCTGCTCCTGGGTGGTGGCGATATCGCAGTGGCGAGTTCGACTCCTCACGTCTCCGAGCCTGCCCCCGGGAGACCCGCCGACACCAGTGTCCCGTCAAGCTGTGCTCCGCGCGGCAATCACATCCTACCCGGTGTTGAGTTTTCGGCTGGGAGGGGTGCGGATTAGACATACGTCTCGGAACCCGCCAGCTCTCTCCTAGTTTGGGAAGCGGGATGGTCACGCTGCCCTATTTTCGTGCCCTCCTATTCCCCTCGGCTGCGTCCTGGACGCGGCGTTTATCAGCCCAGTACTGACCGGTATTTCCCAGCACCGTCCACCTGTAATATCAGGCTGGCGAACAGCTGGCAGCCGTCACGCCGGCCAACAGCTGGCCCGCAGCTGCGGCCAGTACACTGTCTGACAGAGTGCCGTTCGCGGGCAGTCGTACGGCGACTTGTACGACAAGCTGAGCCAGGCGTACACCATCTGGCACAACGCCGGCCTCAGCATCCAGGGCGTGCGCACGTGCGGTGACTACATGTTCTCCGGACACACGGTCGCACTCACCATGCTGAACTTCTTCATCACGGAGTGTGAGTACTGGTGCGAGTGTGCACGCTTCAGCTGTGTCTCCCCTCACTTCAGCACGACGCAGGCTAGCGACGCAGGCTAGCGCCCGCATCGTTCACCGTCAGTGCATGGTACAGCTTCAGCTACATCCAGCCGTAGATGATCTCCACAGCATATTGAGTCGCTACATCGTAAAAGATACCCAAGTGCCGTCGGCGTTGCTGTGGCGGGTTAGGTCGGGATTCTACATGGGGAAGTTGGTGGTGTCAGGCAGAATGGATGAAGGCGCGTGGCGTGAGGGCGTGCGAACATGAAGCCGTGTGTGTGTGTGCGCAATGTGTGCCGCTCGTCTTAGTGGGTAGTGGAGGATAGATGAGGCATGATTGGGGACGAGTGGTCTAGGGGTAAGATGCTCGTCTCACAATCGAAAGGTTGTGGGTTCGAGTCTCACCTGTCGCTACTCTTCGCCCGCGACCAATCGGCGTGAGAGATTGGCGACGCTACATGACTCAATGGTCGACGTGTCGAAAAACCAATAACCAAGAGGCATGATTCACCTGGAAGGAGAAGTGACCTAGGGGGATGGTTAAGAATCGCTGTACCAAGCGCACTATGCCAGCGATCAGTGCCCACACAGTGGTATTAAGCTCACGGAAAACGATGCGCGGGCATGCTCGGCGATGGGTCTCCAACTGTGCATGACATCTGTTCACTTTCTTCCAGAAGTAGGATTCGAGGAACTAATATTAAAGAAGTGCTTGTTACATCATTGCTGAAGTTACTTTAATAACTCAGTAATATTTAAAGAGATACGGGCGCGATATGACCAATGATATGGTCGGCGCGCCGACCAATCCCAATAGCTACTAAAGGCGACGCTGTGTGGCTCGGCTGGCGTTGACCGCCGCTCTCCGCGGCCCCGTCGGCAGACACGCCGCGGCGGATCTACTTCCTGCACACGTTCACCTGGCTGCTGAACGTGTTCGGCGTGTTCTTCATCCTCTCGGCACACGAGCACTACTCGATCGACGTGTTCATCGCCTTCTACATCACGTCGCGGCTCTTCATGTACTACCACACCCTCTCCAACAACCAGGTGGACGCGGCAAACCAGGTGAGCTCGGCGCCGCGTCGGTGGTGAGCACCAGTTGTGCGCACCACCTGACACGACCACCACCACTACCACCATCTGACACCACCACCACCACCACTTGGCACCATCATCACTACCGCCACCATCTGACACCACCACCGCCACCACCTGGCACCACCATCACTACCGCCACCACCTGACACGACCAACACCACCATCGCCACTACCACCATTACCACCACTACCTGACACCACCACCACTACCACCTTACACCAACCCACTACTACCTGACAGCACCACTACTACCACCTGACACCACCACCAGCACTACTACCTGACACCATCAACACGACCACTACCACCACCACCTTCCAGCATCTGCATCTAGCATCTTTGGGTAATGTTCAAGTATCCTCGAAGCTATAATGGCAGCCTCCCGACCTGTTCTATTTACTGCTTAGCAGTAGCAGAGTGGTAGACAGATGGACTGTAATATTAAATGAACAATAGACTAACCTTTGAAGTAAATGTTATCCGAGTGCAGGGAGATTGGCGATGATTCCAACCTCCTACACCGTAAGGCTGTTTTTGTGTTCCTTGTAGACGCAGGATTTCAAATAAAATGTGCTCCTGGTTAGCTTATTGCTGGTTTCTCCAGATCTCTGCTTTTCGTGCATGATAATATGGCTTGTTTGTAAGTAAGGCTATTATGTGTGTAATGTGATCCAACTGAGTTGACGCACGCTAAAACCAAAATAATCAACTAATCAATGCGAATCGAGTGTATCCCATCTGTTATGCTGCCCCGATGGTCGGATCGGTGACTGTCCGGTGCTGCTGTGGGTGTCCCCTGAGCTGTCCGCGTCGCTGCCCGGTGTGCACGGCGTTGTGCTGCCCAGATGGTGGGATCTCAGTGAGTGTCCGGTGCTGCTGTGGGTGTCCCCTGAGCTGTCCGCGTCGCTGCCCGGTGTGCACGGCGTTGTGCTGCCCAGATGGTCGGATCTCAGTGAGTGTCCGGTGCTGCTGTGGGTGTCCCCTGAGCTGTCCGCGTCGCTGCCCGGTGTGCACGGCGTTGCGCTGACGCGCGCGCCGCCCGCGCAGACGCGGAAGCGCGCCGACGAGAAGCGCCAGCGCATCTGGTTCCCGCTGCTCAGCTACTTCGAGGCGAACGTGAACGGCACGGTGCCGAACGAGTTCGACTGGCCGGTCAGCTGGCGCTGGCTGCAGCAGGTGGGCGGCGACTGTGCCCTCCAGCTGCGGCGGGGTCTGGCCGCCGTCCGGTCGATCCAGACCGCGACCCCGACCCCGACCGCCAACGGCAAGCGGGCCGCGGCGCCCACCAAGCGGCAGAGGAAGCGCTGACAGCAGGGCGCGGGGAGGTGCTGAGATGGAGAGATGAGAAATTGGAGAGAGGGAGAGAGAGAGAGGGATAGTGATAAGGAAGTGGGGACTGCGGTGGAGGTGCCCGGTGGAGGGAATGTGGAGTGCAATCGAGTGGTATGGTGCCCGTCTCCAAACCGAAAGGTGGTGGGTTCAAGGTTCATCTGTCTCCGCTGTTCTTCGTCCAGGACCTGTCGACGTGAGAGATTGGCGACGCTATCTGACCTGAGAGCCGATGCGTTGTAAAAACCGACACCACCTCCTGGAGAGAAGCAGCAGCACCAGCTATCCCGTCCGCGTCCATCGTATCTAGAATATCTGCCGAACAACGAGCACCTGGCAAATAACCTTTCGACCGGGGTTGAATCGATTGGAATTCAGTTTGAATGCAATTCAGAAGCTGGTGGATTGTCAGGTCGATGTAAGGCTTGATGACGATTAATATGAGTTTCTATGACCGCTCAGCCAGAGCGGGTAAGGAAGATGATTAACATTGATGAGGAAGAAATAGATTATGCCAGGCCCGCAGATACAAGCGGTGACGAGGATGACTTGGACACAATTTCCACATCCGCCGTCTTCGGGTCGGGTGAGGGTAAGATGGATGGGAAGAGTACAGCGGACAACCGACTCGCTTGGATGTCAGCGCTCTCCCCTTCTTACCCTGACCCGACCCGAAGATGGCGAATGCTGAAAATTTGTCCAAGTTGTCTTCAACACTACATCTTCACTTTCGTCTGCATCTGCGGCTCTGGCATACGCTACTTCTGTCTCAGGAAGGTGAATCGCCTTCATCTTTACCTTTTAGGCTTTAGTGGTCATGGCAACTCATGCATACAGTTAATTAGTTCGGATGTTAACCGCAGCCTGCCATTGGCAGCCTGTTTGCGGTAGACTGTTAGATGTGTCACGCACTGAAGCACTTATGTCGCAGTAATGGTGGAATTCTGCCGTTCACACGGGACGAAAATAATGAGTTTTCAGTAGGTATGCGATGTCCAAAAGAGTACACCACTTATCGAAAATCGCCAGAACGTAGTCCATCGAATTGTTTAAACCTCCTGTCCACGCCTTCAGAAAGCAATAGGATGTTCCTGACCATTAGTCATTGTTTCAAGGGCAATTGTATAGCAGACCGCACTGTAGATAGTCACAGTATCTGGAATTGCATCATGAAATGTGGGTTTTTCACTCCATAATGATGAGCATGAGCATGACAGTTCTGACGCTACAAACACAACGCTGTTCTAAGCAGGAAATGCAGACTGCCCAAACACGCATCTACCAGGAGGATGCTCACAATTTGGTGGGACAGGATGTCATTCAGTATTCACTAGGTAGTATGTTTCACCTATTTCCCCGAACAAAATGTTCACTGCTCACGGTGTCTGTGTGGAGTATGCTGACAGCAGACTGAACGCGGATAATTTCGCGTTGTGACCAGACTCCTCCGGATCGATGCTGTGCCCGTCCTCTCGTTGTGACCGGACTCTGCTGGACTCCTGCTGTGACCACTCTTCTGGATTGCTGCTGTGTCTGCCTCTCGCTGTGATCGGACTCCTCTGGACTACCGCTGTCTCCCGCTGTCTCCCGCTGTGACATAATTGCTCTGTGCCGCTGCTGTGTCCGGGGTTCTCTGGACCGCTGCTGTGTCTGTATCTCGCGGTGACATCGCTGCTGTGTCTATCTACCTCTCGTTGTGATCGGACTCCTGTGGGTTCTTCTCCTGTCGCAGGACTAGTGATGCATATTTGTGGCGACATTGGCCGGGCTGTGCCTTTAGTGGATGTGATCCAGAGCAGCGTAACTGACAGCACTGTTCAATACGGTTGTGTAGCAATCAAAGATGTCTAGGAGGGCTGGCGGACTATGTAGATATTGGCTATGGCTTTCAGCACAACTTCCTAGTCACGTGTTGCCGACCAGTCCTAGTCTGTAGTCAGCTTTGTATGATCAAATGAACAATGGGGTATCGTTATTATCATCACGGCTGGCCCAATGTACAGCAATGCTCAATAATACTTTCTACCGTATTTTTGCTACCAATTCATGCACGGTGATGCCAACTGGAAATGTGCAGACACGACCAGCTAGTTGCTGGTGTAATTATCGCGTGGCATGTTTGTGTCTTATGTGTTTGTTTGCTGAACACTCTTTAAGACTTTCAGCCGCAATGAAGGCGCCGACTTATTTTTGGGGACGGTCCGTGTTATTACCCACGCATGCTCGGCTAAGTACGGTTGTCGCGCACTGCGCGTTAAGGTGTTAATTAACTCGCAGTTCGAGTTCGAGTTCGCCGTCGAACGGCTGCGGGCACCAGAGTGGGTTAGTTCTGTTGCACCGCATTGTGGGCCGTGTTGCACCGCATTGTGGGCCGTGTTGCACCGCATTGTCGGCCGTGTTGCACCGCGTTGTGGGCGGCGGATACTGTCGGGCATCGCAGCGCAACAGTTGGCGCACGTGACGCGCCGTCACCGGCCCGCCGGCCGAGCGTCGTGCCCCGCTCGCCGCACGCAGCACGCGGGGCGCGCACACCGCAGTTATACTCACGCAATCATCCACACCTGTGCCGCCATCGATGCTGTATCCAAGTCGCTGGTGTCGTTTTGAGCTGCCGGCGCCGGCGTCGGCCGACTGGCCGGCGGCTGACGTTTTCATTGTTCCGTCGCGTTCGTGTCAGCTGCTGCGGCGCCCTGGCGTTAATGCGCGTGAACGCTCGGTTAGGTCATTGGCTGGCTTGGCTGTGGCGTTGCATCGCCCGCACCCCATGACGTGTCAGGGGTGGAGGGGGGCGGGGGGTACACCGCCCAGCCTCTTGAATACGCCGGCGGCCGTGTGGACTCGTCTCAGCCGTTCACGTGCACTCCAAAGAATAATAGATGCTTGAAAAGAAGCCGCTCTGAATGAATGCTCCGTCACACGATAGCTGTATCGTTTCGCCTGCGGCTGTTGCGCTCTGCTGTTTCGTTGCCGTGCACGTTGTGGTGGTGTCGGTGCTCGCCGCCGGCAGTGCGGCGGCGGCGGGGTTGGCACTGGGAGAGGGCGCGCCCGGCCTGGTGACGCCACGCGACCGTGACGTGGCCCACTCGTGTGACGGCGGGTCGGCCGCCGTCTGTCGTCGCGTGTCTCACTCTGTGACGGCGCGTCGGCCGCTGTCTGTTGTCACGTGACCCACGGCGGGTCGGCCGCCGTCTGTCGTCGCGTGTCTCACTCTGTGACGGCGGGTCGGCCGTCGTCTGTTGTCACGTGACCCACGGCGGGTCGGCCGCCGTCTGTCGTCGCGTGTCTCACTCTGTGACGGCGCGTCGGCCGTTGTCTGTTGTCACGTGACCCACGGCGGGTCGGCCGCTGTCTGTCGTCGCGTGTCTCACTCTGTGACGGCGCGTCGGCTGTTGTCCGTGGTCACGTGACCCACGGCGGGTAGGCCGCTGTCTGTGGTCACGTGACTCACTTTAACGGGCGTAGGCCGCTGTCTGTTGTCACGTGATCCACGGCAGGTCGGCCGTCGTCTGTGGTCACGTGGCCCACTCGTGTGACGGCGGGTCGGCCGCTGTCTGTCGTCACGTGTCTCACTCTGTGACGGCGCGTCGGCCGTTGTCCGTGGTCACGTGGCCCACTCGTGTGACGGCGGGTCGGCCGTTGTCTGTGGTCACGTGGCCCACTCGTGTGACGGCGGGTCGGCCGTTGTCCGTGGTCACGTGGCCCACTCGTGTGACGGCGGGTCGGCCGTTGTCTGTGGTCACGTGGCCCACTCGTGTGACGGCGGGTCGGCCGTTGTCCGTGGTCACGTGGCCCACTCGTGTGACGGCGGGTCGGCCGTTGTCCGTGGTCACGTGGCCCACTCGTGTGACGGCGGGCCGGCCTCGGTCCGTCGTCAGACCGGGTCAGCGCAGCCCCCTCCCGCGGGCCGCCTCCGACCGTCTGCCTCCCAGCGTGTTGCCGGTGTTTCCTCCGCTGACGTTATGCCGCTGCGGTTGTGTTCAATACAACGATAGACGTGTTGCACCTGGGTACTAATACTAAATGTTGCACCTTGGGGCGGTTTCTGGCCGCCGGTTGACCGCAGCCGGCCGCATTGAAGCGAATATTCCAACCACATGTTTAACAGGTAAGCTGACATGAACCCCATATCTCAAACTTACAACGTTTTTGCAGAAGGTGCAGCCAAAAATGTTAAGACATCGAGGAAAACGTGTCTTGAATGTATTCCGGATAAGTCGCAGCTTTCCCGCTGTGCGCTGGCGGGTGGTCGAGCGCAGCACAACAGCACACGACACCCGACACCGGCAATGATGCACACAGCCGCGCCACCACTGTATCACACAATACTGCGCACTCTACGCTATGCGCAATAAAAATACTCTATTCCGATCCTGGCCGCAAGCACGATCTCGAAGTTTTGGGAAATGGCGAAACGTTTTGTGCGAGGTCTCCTCACATGGTCATTATTGCCGCCGGCCATACAGATAAACCTCAGCCACCCAGTTCGGTTGATCAACAGCGCATGACAATGAACCGTCCGTCGTGAAGATGAAAATGATGATGATGATGATGATGATGATGACGAAGATGATAATAATGGTCCACCTGCCTCAACAGTCGGAGACGGCACAACTTGCGCTGACGTTCACCATGTGTTATCTGAGCACCGTCATCATATTATCTGACACGTTCGATTGTTGTCCGCAGCACGTCAAGCATTTCGGGGCGCGCCAAACAACGATCACAATTCTTGACAGCACTGGTAACCACTGGCGGATCTAGCCCACCGGTTTGGGGGGGGGGGGCAACTTTCGGTTTTCGGCGTCAGCCCCTCCCCTCCCCCTCCCCCAGTGGCGTACCTAGGAATTACATCAGGGGAGGGGTCGAACAGATTTGGAGCGTGCCCCTTCTCCCGCTATTTTTGGTTAAAAGCACCGGATTTCGACCACTATTTGGCAAAGGGCCCATTTGAAGAAAGAAAAAAAATAATAATTGACAACATAATTTCCTGTGTAGGGTCCCCAGCCTACCTCCACCGTTTCTATGTTACCGGATTTTGTTCTTGTTTACCAAAACGTTCACGTTCTCGTTCAACGTCTTGTACCACGTCAACGTTCATGCACGTGTACACACTGGCGGATCCAATTTTGTCAACTCTTGCTGTAAGCAGAACTTAGAGCATGGAACACTCGATGTGTGTTAGAATCTACTATGCTACCATACTGGCTACCAAACAATTATTTTTTTAAAACTTTAAAATTGGAGATTAGTGGTCTAGGGGTAAGGGTCTAGGGATGCTCGTCTCACAATCGAAAGGTTGTGGGTTCGAGTCTCACCTGTCGCTACTCTTCGCCCGCGACCAATCGGCGTGAGAGATTGGCGACGCTACATGACTCAACGGTCCACGTGTCGTAAAACCAATAACCAACCAAAATTGGAGATTCTTTCATCCAGCCGCTATTTTTTAACCTCGGCAAAGGTTACTGCATTTTAATTTAGTTGACTTCTGTTGGTTTCGGACTATGGCCCCCCACTATACTAAGACACTATGGCCCCTCTTTTAAGCGCTTGGGGGGGGGGCCATGGCCGGAATGGCCCCTCCCTGGATCCGCCCGCCAGTGTAAATACATACCTCCTCCTGCTATTCTTCTTGAAAAAAATCAGTCAATGTAGCCTGTCTCTTCATCTTAGCAACCCCAACACCAACATACGAAACATGCTACTCAACTGGGCTCAACTGGTCACTCGCACAAAACATCCTGTTCAAATTCCGCTTTCGAAATCTGGCTCACTGGGTCCGCTTGCCCGTTACTGGCTAAACAAACTTCATGAACCTATCTGACGAAGGAATAATGAAACTGCTGATTTCGTCATCTCTTGCTGTAAGCAGAACTTCAACAGCATAGAACCCTCGATGTGTCAGTATCTACTATGCTACCATATTGTGCTTCCAAACAATTATAACAAAATACCTGTAGAATTGGAGATTATTTCACCCGGAACGCTATTTTTTAACCTCAGCAAATGTTACTGCATTTTAATTCAGTTTACTTTTGTTGGTTTGGGGGGGCAAAAGACACTATGCCCCCCCCCCCTTTGAAGCGCTTGGGGGGGGGGGGGTGGGGGCCATGGCCGGAATGCCCCCCCCCCCCTGGATCCGCCAGTGCTGGTAACGATATCCTAACATTATCAGCCGATCAAAGCAATAGCCAGAATCGCTCCTGCTCACCATTTGCCAACAGATTCTCCCAGTCTTCCAGCAGGATTGTGAAACTGCAAGCAAGCTATCAGAAACGGCACTCAGACGATCAACAATCAGCTGGCAAAAAGCTGGCACCAGCACTACGTCGCTATCCAACATGTTCTATTGCAAGCTGCATGCGGTGCAGCCGAGTTCTATTGCAATTCTCGAAATGTCCCTTCAATATCTTAACGCCACGAAAGAGGACGGACACCCCTCCGGGGAGGCCTGAGTACGCTCCTCCTCCTGAGCGTGTTTTGCAGCCAAAGGAGCCCTTCTCAGAGGAAATACACCCCCTTCGGGCCTCCTCGCCGCTCAACGGATTTTTAATGGGCGCAAAATGATCTCAGTAGTCGAGGCGCCCTAAAACCCAAGTAACTAACTAAATAACAGCGGATTTTTAGCCGAAGGGACCCTCCAAGGACTTCCACAGTGGCGCTTCTGAGAGGACACATCGCTCCTCCAGACGAGTGCCGCATAACAAAATTACTGGATCCGCCCCTGCCCCCCCCCAGCGGGTCTGTTGGACTAGTGGCAGCAGACTACCCGGGCTCGGACTTCAGCTTCATTTGTTTACCCAGTGAACTCGCCCACGCCGGAGTGCTATGCCGGAAGTCATGTCCATCTGGCTCACTTCAGAGACGAGACGTCAACTGAAAACGCAGGACTTTTGGTGTGGCTGGGACAGGGCGGAGCCACGGCTCCCAGAACATCCGCCTCCATCAGTGAAAGTTTGCAGGAATGCAGTCATATAAATGCCATATATGATGGCCCATGACACACGCGACCTGACCAGCTAAATCGAGGTAAAACCAAGTCAACAGATAGACGTGAAAACAAAAAGCAAGATTTTGCCTTTTCATCTGGGGCGGGGATGGCCGAGTGGTTAAGGTGTTGAGCTCTGGGTGCCAAAGGTCCCGGGTTCAACACTCGCACCACTCGGGGTATTTCCCAATCCCGCCGCCCACCGGCGAAGCAGTGTGGGCGGCGCCGTTAGCCGTGAGCATGCATAAAGTGTGTGGTGAATCACCGAATAAACAACACACAGCATTTTGCTCCAAGTCGTACATGCATGCCCCACCTAAGCCTATACCACACCTCGCACGACTACTCTCAAGACAACGCAGGTCACCATATTCTTATATTGTATATTCTAATATTTATATACCGACCAATTGAGGGTTCAAATTTTCCACACCTGAAATCACGGATGTTCGAGATGTTTTTTCCGCAACATGCTCACCACAAGGCTGTATTAGGTGGTTGGTCATTGGAGTTTAGGGGCACATAGGCGCTGTATAACCTATGCAGTTGATGCGCCCCTAAACCCAAATAACAACGAGTTTAGGGGCGCATCGACTGCGTCGGTTATGCAGCGCCCATATCATCGTCAGTGAAACAGTGAAATGCAAACAAAAGTCAGTCAGAATGGTGTGTCACGAGGTCAAGTACAAGTGTGATACCATACCGTGCTTCGATTCTCATTTTGTGAGGTGTAAAAGCGAGTTAATGAGGAGCGTAAATCACAGAAAGCTTGATTTCTGATAGGAAGCGGAGGAGCCATCCCCATTCAACAATTGATGACTCGTCCCCTAATACTTCCCTTAGGGAGAGAGAGGTACGTACAAAATGACGCTTTCGCTCATGGGCAAGTCGGCTGCAGGCAATCGGTACGTTCCGCACTGACAGTGCAGCAAGGCATCTTGGACACAACAGACTGCCACCGCCGGTCAGAAGGTAGCGGTGAGTCTCGTATCTGGGGCCAATTCGCAGGCGACAAAGTGTCACCTCGTTCCGTCTGACTTCACGTGATGATGATAACCATTCACCAAGACAGGGTTTGATTGTTCTCAACTTGTTGCTCACGGTGGCGTCCCAACTGGCCTGCCACCTCTTGAAGAGGAGGCATTTGATCTAGGCTTTATTAGTTGTTTTATCCATTTATTTTCGGTTTCTACTACTTGCCCTAAGCTTTGCTACGGGAAGCATTCATAGCATCCAAGGTTCATTTACTAGGAAAGTCCATAACGTCCCAAGCACACAACGTCCACGGATAATAACGTCAAAAAAGCGAAACAAAGCCCGAAAATATATTGGATATGGTGCGTTGACAATGTTCGAAGTTCATAACGTCTAACGATCACAACCTCCAAAACTGGCCTCAGAGGGAGCGTTCATAACGTTCAAAGTTCAAATACGTCCAAAGATTATAAAGTCCAAGAATAGTTCCCCAATAGTCCGCCGGAGGAGCCGGTAGAACCACTGGCGGTGAAATCGTGGAGCTAGGTAAGGCTAGGTTAGGCCAGGCTGGGCTAGGATAGGCTAGGCTAAGATAGGTTAGATTAGATTAGATCAGGTAAATTACCTCGTTTTTCCCGGTGGCCATGTCGAAGTTCATCTGAGAGATCCTGAACCGCATCAGCGCTCCCCTTTACATCCAACAACCTGGTGGCCGCGGTAGCTCAGTCGATAGATTCGAACACTTGATCATAAGATCATGTGTTGGAATCCCACAACCGACGGGATTATCGAGTCAACCTGCGACCAGCGAGCGTGAGAAGTTGGCGACGCTATCTGACCCAGCAGTCGGTCTCATTCGTCGTAAAAGAAACAAGTACCACCCCGAATCGCCACCGTCTCACACCACCTCGTTCAGCCACTTCATGAAGGCTTCACTCTCTTCCTCGGTGAAGTAGTTCTTCCAGTCGCCGACCACGCCTTTCCGCATGAACGTGCCCTCCTTACCCTTAGTAACCATTCCAGAGTCCTCCCAATGACGGAAGTTTGTACTCGGGTTGTCCCTCATCACGCTGAAGCTGGTGTAGCGGACAATGGCCTCGACATCCGCCTCAGTCAGCGTCTTCCCCAGGAAGGCGGCCACCTTCTTCACCACGGCGGGGCGGTCGCTGTGCATCTGCTCATAGGTGACGCAAAGCACCGTGTCTGAATGCGCCAGGTACCCTCGCACGTGCTCCCGGTACGGTCCGTACATCACCTGGTCGCGCATGAACGACTGCATGAACTGCCGGAACGTGCCGCGGTAGCTGAAGAGGTTGAGTACGCGGCACATGTGGTAGTAAGACACACAGACGTCGCGCGAATCTCTAGAGACGTAGAGCAGCTTGGCACCGCTGCTCGGAAGGCCGCCAGGCAGCACACTGTACGGCAGATGTGTCTTCAGTAGCCGTGGCGACTCCATCTCATGCACAGACCGAAACCGCATACCAGACGTCGACGGCAAGTCGATCAGTGGCACTCTGTACTCGAGGGGTGTGTCGTCGTCGCCGCTGGCGCTCGTCTTCCCGTGTACGACCCTCCACACAATCTCCTCCAGCCAGGTGGTACCCGACTTCGGGAAGCTGGCGACGACCACGTCCGAGGCGCGCGCTTGGAAGCGTGCGCGGTGCTCCACACAACCGGCCGCCAGATTGAAGCTTAACTCGACGTAGTCTGCGCGCCTGTAGAGGCGCATATCCGGGTGGTGGAAGTTCGGGTCGGCGGGCAGCGGCGTCCAGTCGCTCGGAGCGACCCAGCCAGCCATCCCGTCCTCCAGCGCCATCTCATCCGCCTGCTCCTTCGGCCTGGACCGTGGCTCGACTTCATTGGAGCCGGCGTCGGCACCCTGACACGACGACGAGAGGCCCACGTCGGACGGCATGTCGACAGTGGGAGCAGAAGACGAATCTTGGGTAGCGATGGCTGGCGGCCACCCGGCTCCAAACGATGTGCCGACTCCACCACCGCGTGTCGAACACTGGCAGAACGGTCGGGCATTAGTCAACAAACGCCAGGCACCAGCTTGCTTTTATAAACATGAGCAAGGGCCGACCAATAAACGGCCGTGGACGAGCAAAACACGGCCAACAACGTACTCTACTGTTCTTCGTCCACTGTCTCTTGTTCTCAACGTCCACTGCTCTCTTGCTCCACATATGGAGCAGGAGCACAACATTTGTCTCCGATATCGACATCCCTCGAAAGACCTCCCAGAAAATCCACGCCCGTACTAGCCAGTGGCGCACCTGGAATTTCCGCTAGGGGTCCTAGGGAAAAATCCAATGGGATTGATATTTATTATCCATGGGATATATGGGATCTCATATGTCCCATGGGGAAAACCTGGGTTGTCCCATGAAGAAAACCAAATCCCATTGAGATAAACATAATTCCATGGAGAAACCAGAACAGTCATATAGTAGCATTGGGATAGTCCCATATAGCACATGGTCCCGAATTGTAGGAGCCCGATCCCTCAAGCATCCAGGAGGCGTCCCTTTTTAGACAACCGTCCATAACTTCCCCAGATACTGGCTTAAGAGATTTCAAGTGCAGTGAGCACTGGAACGTACGATCTTGTCAAGATCGTGGGAGTCGACGCCCAGCCCCCACCCAAACCAAATAATGCTATGCAAATGGGAAGCGGGTGCTACGTGGGGGGGGGGCGGAAATGTCCTAATGTGAGGGGGTGGTCCCCAGATATCGTTAGATGAGCCTTTGCCCCCACTGGAAGGCGAGCTTAACCTGTCCCCCACGTCCGCCGAAATCCTCCCACCCCCCCACACCACCACCAGTTGTGGAAGGCTTTTTTCTTACGATCCCACACTAGCGACCTACGCCAAGACCAGCAAATATTTAATGAAGAGTTTAATAGGTCATGCAGAGAGACAATAAGTCAGGTAAAATACGTGGCTCTGAAACAGCTAGAACAGTGGCTCGAGAGGCATTGTCCATCATCAGAGTGGAGGACCTATCATCAGATGCTGCTTTGATCATCACTGGGTGATTGGCAGGGCTAGTCTTTAAAAAAAAAACACCATCTGACTGACATGGCCGATCTCGGCAACTGCTTGCTCGAACTTCATGAATGGAACAAGATTAAGGATTGGGGCATTACATAGGCCACCAGATCAGAATGAAAGCACAGACAGGTTGTTTCAGGAAGAGATCAGTAGGAGAGTGCATGGGAGAACTGCATTGTTGAGAGATTTCAACATAGCAGGTATGGGAGATAAAACTAGACATCTAAGCAAGTCAGGAAGAAGTTTGATGGCTTTTTAGGAAATTTTCTTTGTTCAAATGATACATGACCCTACAGGGGGAAATGACGTGTTACATCTGGTGCTTCCAAATGAGGAAAATTTAATGCAAAATGTGAATATAGGAGAGACCTTCGGTAACAGTGATCACAGCATATGTTTTTCATTATATGTTCAAAGTGCAGGAATGAATACAAATTGATTCAAAATTTTGCTAAGGGTAACTACGATGATTTCAGGATCTTCCTGAATGAAGTTAATTTGGTTGGTTATTGGTTTTACGACACGTCGACCGTTGAGTCATATAGCGTCGCCAATCTCTCACGACGATTGGTCGCGGGCGAAGAGTAGCGACAGGTGGGATTCGAATCCACAATCTTTCGATTGTGAGACGAGCATCTTACCCCTAGACCACTCGTCCCCAATGAAGTTAATTTGGAACATTTATTGATAGGTTTAGATGCTTATGAAAGATGGAGACTAGTAAAAGAAACTGGTTCAAGGTTAGAATAGGTTCATTCCAAATAGGCAAATTAGATTAAAGAAGGTTAAACAACCTTCATGGCTGATCAAGGAAGTAAAACATTTACTGGAGTCAAAGAAACCAGGCATTTAAGAAACTAAAGAATGTTAACTCTGAGGAAAACCTAGTAGTACATATAATTGCTAGAAATATAGTTAGGAGTTGTGTTAGGGCATCTGAAAGACTGGCTGAACTTAAATTAGATCAAGAATGTTCAGGAGGCGATTCTAAGAAGTTCTTTAGCTTCTACAAATTTAAGTCTAAAATGTGTAGTGTAGGGTCACTGGAGGTAGATGTTGAAATTGTGGCTCATGTCAGTGATATAGTGGGGCCCCTAAGCGAGCAAGTCTTTACTAAAGAGAGCTCTGATACATTGGAAACAACTGAAGGTCATACCATGGTTGGTTATTGCTTTTTACGACACATTGACCGTTGAGTCATGTAGCGGCGCTAATCCCTCACGCCAATTGGCAGCGGGCAGAGTAGCAGCAGGTGAGACACGAACCCACAATCTTTTGATTGTGATATGGGTCATACCATGGTATGTAATGGGTTGGAAGATCTTACAAAAATGACAGATGTAGAAAAACCGTTGCACAATATAAAACCTAACAAAGCTTCTGGACTGGGTGATATATCTGCTAGGATTTCAGTAGTGTGCTCAAGCTTTAGCAGTTCCCCATGGTATCATTTTCAGGTGGTCTATGAAGTATTCTTAAGTACCTGAAGATTGGCAAAATACAAATGTAGTACCAATTTTCAAAAAGGGAAATAAGAAGTGCGTAGGAAACTACAGGCCAGTTAGTTTGACCTCAATAGTTTGCAGGGTACTAGAAAAACTACTCAAACATAATGTTCAGACTCATCTAGATAGGCACAACCTTTTAAGGGATAGTCAACATGGATTTTGATCTTGAAGATCTTGTTTAACTAACCTATTGGAGTTCATGGAGTATGTAACTAGAGAAGTAGACAATCAAAGCAGGATGGATGCTGTGTACTTGGACTTTAGCAAAGCTTTCGTAAAGTTCCACACATGTGTCTAATTCATCAACTAGAGCAGCATAGGACTGATGGAAAAGTTATAGGTTGGATTGAAGCATGGTTAAGGAGATGGAAATAAAGGGTTGTGTTAAATGGATGTCAATCTGAATGGACAGATGTTTTGAGTGGAGTGCCACAGGACTCTGTTCTAGGACCACTTCTCTTTATCATCTTGGGGAATAGCATTTAAGTAGTGCTGAAGAATAGGGTGTTCATATTTGCTGATGGCATCAAGCTGGTTGGAGTTGCTAAAAGCAGTGATAAATCTTATAATATTCAGTAGTCTGAACTGTTTGAAGAAAAACCTCAATAAATATTTATTTTCAAATTTGATATTATTGGAGTTCAATGTAATCATGAGGCAGGTTGGTTGGTTATTGGTTTTACGACACGTCGACCGTTGAGTCATGTAGCGTCGCCAATCTCTCACGCCGATTGGTCGCGGGCGAAGAGTAGCGACAGGTGAGACTCGAACCCACAACCTTTCGATTGTGAGACGAGCATCTTACCCCTAGACTGCTCGTCCCCTCATGAGGCAGGTTTTGCACACAATTTTCCTCCATGAAGCACATAAAAGGGTTAGGTTTGGTAAAGTTAGGCTAGGTTGGCTTTTGTTGTAAGTTAGAAACGTAGAAAATTGTTGAGTTTTCAAAACAAATTTCAAGTTTTTTTCTTGAAAAAAGCTTAGTCTAGATTAGGTTAGGTTTTTCATTTGGCAACTTTTGAAGAAAAAATTGTTTGAAAATCTTACATTTTGAACAAAAGAATTTGTTTTCTTGCATGGAAGGTTAGGCTATGTTACTTTAGATTACAATGCATTTTTTCTTTATTTTGAAGGTTACATTGTATGCCAAATCAAAGCTCCTTTCTGTGTTATTTAACCTCTTAACTGAAAGCATGCACTTTCAGAGGAAATGAGAGGTTACATTGTGTTAAGCACATTCATAAGCATTGTGTTGGAAAAGAAATTCCAAGAAATCCAAAACTACCTTAAACTGACAATCTACCGACAATTTCCAGGCCTTACAAGGAAAGCCTAACCAAACCTAACTTAGCCAAACCAGTAAATATCAAGACCTAGGTAAAATGAGATTTTTGTGATTTTTTTTAATACATGGTATTTCAACGTAAAAATGACGATGCAACCACTCATTTTCTCCGCAAATGATTACTTTTCAGTTGGCAAACAAATACACGACCATAATCTTCACTCTGCAAATATAGCACATCGCGTATAATTATCTATACCTGGTGTCAGACGTGATAAAGAAGATATTCAACACTTCATGCACTCAATTTAATACTCTGATATAGAAAACATTATGTTTTTGCCTTAATTCCACATTATCTCTGAGAATGAATACTCGCAACCCGCTGTGCCAGCACCCATCGATAAGGGCCGGAAATTACTTGCGATGACGTATTATTTTATTTGTAATATATTTGATGATGCCATGGTCGAAAAATGTTTCCGACGATTCTGGTTTTCCGGTTATGTTAGGTTAGGTTAGATTATATTATGATGCAATATATTTTATATATTATGCTACGTTATCTTAGTCTAGGTTAGGTTAGGTTAGGTTATTTTTTTCCTAATAAAATATAAAAATAATAAAATAACCTAACCTAACCTAGCCTAGACTAAGATAATGCATAATAGCATATATAGCATAATATATTTAAAAAAATACATCATAATATAATATAATCTAACCTAACCTAACCTAACCAGAAAACCAGAATCATTGGAAACCAATTTTTTGGTCATGAAGACATCAAATATATTAAAAATAAAATAATACAGCATGGCAAGGAATTTCCAGCCCTTATCGACGGTTGCTGGCGCGACGTGTTGCGAGTATTAATTCTCGGAGATAATGTGGAATTAAGGCAGAAACATAATGTTTCGATGTCAGAGTATTAAATTGAGTGCATGAGGTGTTGAATATCTTCTTCATCACGTCTGTGACACACCAGGTACGGATAATTGTATGCGATGTGCTATATTTGCAGAGTGAAGATTATGATCGTGTATTTGTTTGCCAACTGAAAAGCAATCATTTGCGGATAAAATTAGTGGTCGCATCGTCATTTTTACGTTAAAATTCCGTGTATTGAAAAAAAAATCCCAAAAATCGCATTTTACCTAGGTCTTGATATATACCGCCAAATCTAACCCCTTTGCAGGTTTCAAGGAGGTAAAACGTGTGCAAGACTTGTTTTGTAGTAACCTGAAACTGCAATAATACCAATATGTAAGTTTTCCAGCAAATTGATGTTGGATAAATATATCATGTTCATGTCAGTCTTCATGCCATTTTAGCATCTTTGGATATTGGATACCTACAATGATTGCAGTGTTATGAAAAGCAACAGGTGCGCCATTATTATGCGCCAGAAATGCATCAATGAATTTGAATGAATGAATGAATTTCTCACCACCTTAACAAACACACCCACCCAGAGTGGGAAACTTACTTTCCGGGTTGGGAGTCGGAGTGCATGCCAATTTCTTCCGGAGTACATTTTCATGGACATTATTTTTTTATGCATGGAATCTGTTTACCAGTAACTGACCGGAAAAACCTAAATCAGTACCAACATAATATGCATCGGTAATATCATTCTCATTTTGGGTCAAATCAAATGCCAAAACATACAAACAAAGAAGTGAACAATGGATGGCACCGCCCGGCAGTGACCCGTAATAATCGGCACTGTTTCGTTTCTTATAACTCACAGGAGAAATGCGTTTTCCTTTCACTGTTGGTCTCAGTACAAGGCTAGCCATATGAAAAACAAACAAAATACTTCACACTTCACCCTCAGCTCAGAGCGCATACCTACCTACGCAGCCAATTTCCCACGTAATACGAACGCAACTCTGCTACCGCACACGCCACGAGTAGGAAGCTCGTGTACCAACTGATATGCTACTTGCTGTCTTTTTGGATATGGGTTTTGGAATATGAAATGATTTCAGGAAAATTATACTAAAAACAATCTGTCTAAAATCTTTATTTCCACCACCAAGCAACAATTTTTGTCAACAAAAATGCTGAGAAAATTCATTGAAACCAATTCTTATTAATATTACATGTTCTCCAATTTACATTTTTAGTTCATGTCTGGAATGTTTTAGGTGACTCCAGGAATGACTGAATGATCAAAAGCACCTAGACAGGAAAGCAAATTGCCACTGTAAAACTGCCTAGTGTCAATTTGTGAGCATAAAAATGTCATGGAGTAGACATTGGCATATGGCAGATGAGGTAGGATAGGTGGGTACCTAAGTAGGTATCTACCTACCAAGGTAGGTAGATGGGTAGGAGTATTATCATGCTTTAAGGTGCTTGCAAGACAAGTTTTACACCCAATTTTGCATCCATAAAGGACACAAATGGATTAGGTTTGGTTAGGTTAGTTTAGGTTTTTAAAGTTTCAAAATATAAAATCTTAAAAAGTGAAGAAAGGGACTCATTTTTCTTCAAACAGAAAATTTGTGCTTTTAAGGTGTTTTATGAATTCTTGGAATTTGTCATTCCAATGCAATGCTTATCAATGTTAATTAAATGATGAGACTGCTCAGTTTTCTGTGCAAATGTTTACTTTTCAGGTTGTGAGCAAAATATCACCAAAAAAGGGGCTTTGAGTTAGGCAACATAGCATAACAATAATTGTTTAAACCATAAAATACAAATGCACACAACCTAATCTAACCTAGCATCAGAGAGAAAACAAAATTTAAAAAATATAATTTGATTTTTTTAGGGATTTAATTTAAAAAAACTTAACCTAACCTAACCTAGCATCAGCTGCTTTTGATGAAAAAGTAATTGTCATTAAACAAAAATTGTCTTTATGGGGTGGGCACTGGAGCTGCCTCTGACCTGCTCTGACCTCTGACCTCTGACCTGTGACCCAGGGACAGCCATGCAGTGGGTGCTGGAGCTGCCTCTGATACGGATGAGATTGTCTATGGTTGCACAATGGGTATGATGGGAGGAGTTTGTAATTGTTGAGTGTGTTATGCAATAGCAAATGAATGGTGCTAGATAGGCTGGGATATATAGCTTCCTAGGAACTTGAGATAAGGGATTGACTGGGGTGAGAGTATGTACATTTCTAGTACCTTTTCTAGATAGGCTTAACCCAGATGGGCCCCTGTGGCTCTTATTAAGCCTTAACACTTTATGACTTTATGACGCCACAGTTGGATGTCATCAAAGCAAAGGATCAGTCAAGGTCTTGTGTTTACTGTTAACTTGTGTGGATACTGTTAACCATGTGTTCAAAGTTGCTAATGGTTATGACGTCATATACAAAATGCCTTGCATTGATTGGTTCACAGACAGATTTCAGAACAGAAAACGCTAACGCAGCCAATTCTGATCGGTGGCCTCCGGGACTCCGGAGAACGTCTCTTAAAACTGTCAAAGTTTCCCACCATAGGGTGGGAGGAACGCAAGTATTCCGAGACGCGGCTCCAGAGCCGGAGAACAGTGTTCTAAGTGCGCATGCGCATCATCCTGCAAGTTGCTGTTGGCGCGTTGTTGTCGGCAATTCCGGTGGTTGAGATTGATGGAGTGTGTGAAGATGTGGTCCGGCTGCTGACTGCTACAAAAAGTGATTAGTTTCAGTGGTGACCGTAAGTGGAATAACCAGCGTATTTTTGGGTGTCGTTCTGTGTTTGTTTTTATTGATATCTTTGTTCCCACATTTGTGTTGGAGTACATGTAAAGGCCATCCTATCCAGTATGAACCCGGAGTGCAAAAATGTTTTCAGAGATAAAATCTCTTAAGAAGTGCCTTAATTCCCACCCTGCACCCACCCCAAGACAAACCAACTAACAACATAAACTGACCTCAACTCAAATTTAAAAATCATCAGCCCAGCTTACTTTATGCTACAGATGCTATGAAACGGTGTCCAAATTATACGACCAAAGGCGCATGCTAACCATAGGGAAACAATATCCTTACTGCCTTGATCCTTACTTATTCTGTGAATTGTATCAATCATAATGTTCCCAGAAATTACGACTAAATATATTTTAACATGCTTTCAGAGCGGTGGATGTTTCCAGATACTTCGTATTATTCTTACCTTCAAACTGCACCTACCAACCTGTCACCGCAGGCACCAGAGACCCCAAGCGCGATGAGTTTTGCGGTTGCTGACCCAACGGAAATGGTTCTGGGAGATATGCCAGATTATATACAAGTTAAATTTATGTGCAATTCGTGTGGGCCTGTTTGCACGCGACAGAAACCTGGCGGCAGACTCCCGGTAGACTGCGTGACGTTAACAAGACCTATTATACGGCCTTGAGCAAGTGCAAGACTGAGCAGTAGGCAGGGGTGTCGATTTGTATCCTTTTGTGGGGGCCATGGCCCCACCAATGTTGATCTTGGCCCCCCCAATGTTGATTTGGGCCCCCCCAATAACCTATGCTATTTTATGCTGTTAAGAAAGTTAAAGGGAAAAAATGAAAATCACCATGCTTAGTAGAAACATTGATGTTAAACAGCACATTTTGTACTGAAAAGAAACAGATTTGGATTAGATAGTGGACTGACCCTCCACCTTTTGCTGAAAAATGTAAAATTGTGTAAAAACAAATAAAATAGCTGGAATTCCCTCCACTGTGGAAGTACGGCTTACATCATAAAATGTTGAGATTAGCGATGCTGATGCATTTTAAACCATATTGTCTGAAAGAAAATCCGCTAAGCAACTTAACAACAATTGCATGGTCATACTGATCATTTCTGAGATCCGAAAATATAGTGGGCTAAATCCGATGTTTTTTTTGTTTTTTTTTTTGGGGGGGTCTAGTGCATTGGCACTTCGGCCCCCCAATGTTTTTCAAAAATCGACACCCATGGCAGTAGGACCCGGCAGAACCCGACCGAACCCGACATTGGCGGAGTCCGCAGTCTCTGACGTCATAGCATGAATGACTGACGTCACGAAATGCATTGATCATAGCGATTATGATTTAGTAGCTTTTTCGACGTCGCAGCAGACATCTTGAAATATTTGCCAACTTGAAATATTTAAAGCTGTCTGCCTCGTTCTGTTGTCGGACACGAGCGTCGGACGGTTATTTTTTTGGTTGCTGTTCGGCCTTTCGATGGCTACATTTGTTGAAGTTAAATGCTGTGAGTGTTGACGATGGACATATTGGTGAGCAAGTTGGGCTTTCCCTTGTCCGGTGCAATATGCTGTGCGCTGCAATCCAGATAATGCAAAAGATGGTATACTTAATTCACGTATTTTTTATGTGGGGGGCAAGGTGGTTCATGCCACCAAATGAAGTGTGCTCAGGGGTGGAACTTTGTGCACTTTTGGTATTGCTGACGCAGCACCAATGGCCAATTTTAACGGTACTAGGCCTTTCTTGTATGGAATGAATGAACTCAAAGTCTGGCTTGGCAACCCCAATCATGGTGGAAAGTCGATCCATTATATGCAACACCCATACGATTAATGATAATCTTGTTCAAAGTTATGGTCGTTACCCCTGAACCCCCACCCCTATTCGGTTCTTGCAGCCTTGACCTTCATTCCAGGGCCTCCAACATGTTACCTAGGTGGGATGCGTCCCACCTAGTGTCGTGAAATCCCACCTAGTGGAGTGAAAAATCCCACCTTGTCAAAGGGAAGATCCAGTGGAGAAAGCAACCAACAAAATCGTATAGTTCCGGTAGCGGAAGTGATATTTCCTTGGAACGGTGCATTTTTATGAAGAAGAAAAAAATGGTAGAAATGTGGCAGCACTTATATTGAAATCAAAGCAACGAGGAAGGCTCAAATGTGAAATGTTTCTGTAAAAAAAAACATTCTGCTACATGCTGCAAAGCCAGCAATTGAGTCTATTAACGGTGGTAATACAAAAACATGACCTTCTGGACATTTACGCACACCACAGAAGAGCGAGGCGACGCGAGCCAGGCCGCATGACATGAGTGACGAGAGCTAGATATTCATGTGTCGTCTTTTCTTCCATGTTGCTAAAATGAAGAGACAGACGAAACTAAATGCTTTTGTAAAAACACAAGGTATATGACGTGATGGAATGTTGATCGGTTTTTCTCCCCTAGGCTAGGTTAGGGGCCCCCAAGAACTGCACCGTGGTTGGGAAAAAAAATTGCACCTGACCCCCTAAAAATCATGCTGGGCTCCCAAAATTCACACCGGGGCACCGAAAAAGCACATTGAGGACACCAAGATGTCGCGCAGGGACTTCTGCAAATGTCGCCAGGGGCCCAAAATCGTACTGAGGCTCCTTAAAATCGCATTAGGGGCGCCGCAAAATCGTTAAGTTTCCTTTAGGAATGACGCTTTGGATTTCAAAATGTGGGACCAGGGCCCCAAAAAGTCGCGCATGACCCCCTGAAAATAACGCTGGTGGTCTCAAAAGGTCGCGCCTGTACACCTAAGATCACGCTGGGACAACAAAAAAGTTGTGTAGGTGTCTTTGAAAATCGTTCGGGAGTCCCAAAAAGACAGGTCGGGCCCCGGAATATTTCGTTGGGGGCCTCAGAAGTTCGCGCCTGGGCCCCCGAGAACACACAAGGGGCTCGACAGGTCACACCGAGGCCCAAAAGTCTCATCGGGATCCCAAACAAATGAAGCCGGGGCAACCAAAAAACAATCCGGACGTGGCAAATCATTCTGTGGCCCAAACAATCGCGCCAAAAACCCTCAAAACGTATCGGGTCCCCCAAAACGTGTCGAGGCCGCTAAACTTCGCACTAGGCATCCAAACATATGACACCAGGACCCAACAAAATCGCACTAGGATCCAAAAAAGTCACGTAGCAGCCCTTAAAGATCACATTTGGGGCCAAGAAGGTCGCACAGGAACCCCAAAAGTCGCAGCTGTCCCACAAAAATAAATTCTTACCAGGAAAAAACTAGTCTCACAAACCGTGTAAATGGCCCCCAAAAACCATCGGGCCCCAGAAAAGAAACTTGCCAAGCCACCGGAAAATATCGCACCGGCACCCCGAAGAATCGTACTGGGGTCCAACAATATCGCGCAAGGGCCTTAACAAAAATAACTCTACCCACAAAAAATGACACGGTAACTCGATCGAATCGACCCGAGCACCGGAAAATTAAGGCCAGATCCCGAAAGAAAATTATCCGAAGGGTCTTTCTACTCTCAAGGGTGCCATCGGCTGAGCAAAAAACTAGAAGAAACCCGCAGTTTTTTTTTAAAAAAGGAAATGCCCCTCTCCCTCGATCCTGACTGGTATGTCAGGTTCCCTCCTGACTGGTATGCCCCAGTCGTTATCCAGTCGTTATCCTGACTGGTATGCAGGGAGATGCCCCATCCATCCTCGTTCCCTCCATCCTGACTGGTATGTTCTTCCAAGAATCGTATCGGGGTCTCCATAAATCGCGCTGGGGCTCCACAAATTCGCATCGGGCCCTCCAAATTCGCATAGGGGCTCCGAATAATTAAAGTGGGCCCCAGAAAACTCGCGCCGGGGCCGGAAAATTTGACCTGTCTAAATCGCGTTATGAACCCCAGCTAAGTACAACGCGCCCCGCGAACTCCCGGCGGTTCCACCAAATATCGCGTCCGGGACACAAATCCCCGTCGGTAGTTCCAAAAAATTGCGTCGTGGCATCAAAAACTCCTGTCGGGGTTCCCAAAAATTGGCGCGAGGGCCCAAAAACACACCGTGACCCAAAAGTCGCATCGGATCCCGACAAAGATCAAGCCGGAGCTCTCCAAAATATGGAGAGATTCCTCAAAAATAAATGTCTGGACCAGGAAAATCGTTCTGGATCCCAAACATAGCAGCAGATGCCTTCAAAATCGCTTACGCCCCCGCAAAAAAAACGCACTGGAGCTTGAAAAATCGCCGCCGCACACGCAAATATGGCTCGAACAAAAAATCCAACAGAGATTCCGACATGAAAAAAATCAGAAGTGGTCCCCCAAAATCGCGTCAAGCGCAGAACACTGGCGTCGGGTTCCCAGAACCATGTGCCTGGGCCAGAAAAGTCGCTACGGAACCCCAAGGTCGTGCTGGGGTTCCACAAATGTGCGTCAGGAGCCACAAATAAACACAGCACAACCCTAAAAGCACAACGGGAGGCCGAAAAGGCACCGGACCCTCAAAGCACACCAAGTCTCACAAAAAGCAGGACTATCGCAGCGCCTTCAAGCATGCACCCCTAAACAAACACGCTGGGAGCTTTAAGAAACACACCGGAGGCCCTGAAAGCACACCGGGGCGATGACACCGCATGAGGGCTTAAAAAACAGGCTGGGCTCGTAAAAAGCGACATGGAGCTAAAAGGAACAAAAAGGCTGGGCACTAAATAAACGCATCGGGGTGTTCGATCACGCGCCTGTACCTAACAAAATCCAACGGTGCACAAAAAGCAACAACCCCTAACAAGAGCCGGGGTCTTAAAAATGTGCTCGGCATCTAATACAAATTCGTTGGAGCCCTAAAGCACATCCGTAGCAGAAAAAACGAAACGGATCCAACAAAAGAACACCGAGTCAGAGCCTCGGTTCGATAGCCAATCTGGGAACATATATAGCAAAATAGATGAAGTGCATCAAAGCTCAGCGGGTATCCGGATTTCTTAACCACCAGCGAATGTAGGTAGAAGAGAACTAATCATCGAATTGAATTTATTGAATTTTCCCAGCGAACCCTCATGCGAAGCATTCCATCGCGTAAAACATGACGCATGACTATCATGTAGCAATTAGCACATAATAGGAGGCCTAGCAGAAACCGTAGACTCGCAGTGTGGCGAACACACCGAATGCGCAAGGCGGGCGTGCGCGTGCACGAACGTTGGCGTGGTGGCCTGAAATAAAAAAAAATCATTTTGGAATAATTTGCACAGGTGTAACTTCAGCAGTCTGAAGTGACTTATCAAGGGATACCAAAAGAAAAACCATCGAACAAGGTGGGGAGTTAGGATTGAAATCCGGTAACTGAAAAACGATGGTGATAAATTGTGCCCCCTCCACCGGACCATTAAGTTAATCACTAATAATTGTATTTAAAAAACAAATACAAAAGCCATTGTGGAAAATTGGTGTCCAAATCGGTGCCTTTAAACAAAAATAGTGGTATGTTGAGCACCCTCTAAATCCGTTTGGCCCCTTTCACGACGCAAACTCTAGTTACGCCACTTGTATGTGGGATGGGGGGGGTTAGGGCTAGGTACGCGCCGAAAGTTGGCCTCCCCAAAAAGGTGGGCTAGATCCAGCAGTAACGCCATATTATACTGACTAGGTATGAGCAAGAAATCCCACCTAGTGAAAACCCCTTAGAAGAGGCTGTGCCTGATCCTAGTAGGAATGAGCAGTTTTCGACACCAGTTTTCTGCACTATTTTCAGCTCTTTAACAGAAGGATGTTTTCCTCTGGTTCCGTTATCGTAACCTCATTACCATGTCCTCCAAAGAAAAACATTCCCATTGACGTGCAATAGCCCTTCTTGTTAGGAGCTAGTACCAAGCATCTAGGAATTAATGCTAACTGAACACTACCATGAGTGTGTACCACTTGAGTCAATTAGTACTGCACCGGATCATTTGTGGCGCAGTGAACAAGTAACCGAGACGCTTCATGGCGCATTGGATAGACTTCATCACGCTAGTATGACGTTAGCAGAATGAAATGTGACGTCAGAGTCTGCAGTCGTCCGCTACTTTCTGCAGCTGCCTGACAATTTCTGCCGCCGACGTCGCGAACGTCGGGTCGGCCGAGGAAAGATTCTCCCGGAACTCCGCCACGTGTAAATGATGTACATGATTTGTATGTGAAGTAGCCTAATGGGATTGTCTGTTGTTGACTTTTGACGCTGGATGCCGCACTGAAATTCGTCGAGCAGGTTGTTTTGTGTTCTAGAAAGTTTGTTGTCAATGCCAATCGTGTCAATCAAAAGTATGTCAATCGTGTGTTGACCATGCACTCGACTAGTTTACTAATGCAGCTAGTGAGATAGGCCTATAACTTGTTGGGGTGAAATGATCTTTGTACGGCTTTGGCAATGCAATGACGACGCTTTCCCGCCAGGAGGCGGGAAAGTTATCGCTTTGGAACAGGTCGTGAATGGCTGCTAATAGGTATGTTGGATAATTTCTGCTATGATGTTTCAAAAACTGCCAATGAATGTCGTCCGGCCAAACGTGTTTCCACACTTGCAGAGGGCAAGGTGTAATTCGTGCATAGTGAGTGGTTGGTTGTAGACTGTTGAATGCCGGCCATAAGTGCGTTATTAACGTAAAATACTCTATTCTGTTCCCCTTCCAAAACACGATCTGACTTTGGGGAAGTGGCAAAACGTTTTGTCGGAGGTCGCACATGGTCATTGTTGCCGCCGGCCATACAGAGAAACCCAAGCCACCCAGTTCAGCTGATCCAACAGCGCACAATGACCTGTCCGTTGTGAAGATGACGATGAAGATGATCCACCTGCCTCAACAGTTGGAGACGGCACAAATTGAGCTGACGTTCACCGTGTATTATCTCAGCACCTTCATCACATTATCTGACACGTTGAATCGTCGTCCGCAGCACGTCAAACATTTTAGAGCATGTCAACAACAATCACAATACTTGACAGCACTCGTAACGATATCCTAACATCAGCTGATCAAAGCAATAGCCAGAATCGTTCCTGCTCATCATTTTCCAACTGGTTCTCCCAGTCTTCCAGCAGGATTGTCAAACTGCTGGTAAGCTAGCAGAAACGGCATTCATGCGATTAACAATCAGTCAGTAGAAGCTGCCACTAGCACTACGTCGCTCTCGAACAGGTTCAATTGCAAGCTGCATGCGGTGCAGCCGAATTCTATTGTAATTCTCACAATATATTTTCAGTACCTCTACGCCACGAAAGGTGCCGCCCCTACAGGAAGTTAGTTATTAGGGCTTTAGGGCGCATCGACTACATCGGTCATGTAGCGCCCAACCCCCTACAGGAAGGTTTAAGTCCACCCACACCCTACTGCTCCCGCTGAACGTATTTTGCAGCCAAGGAAGCCCCTCCCAGAGGAAATGCACCCCTCCAGACCCCGTCCTCCTCTCGACGGATCTTCAGCCGAAGGGGCCTGCAGGCTCTTTCACAGTGGGCGCTGCTCCAGTCGAGTATCCCCGTAAAACTACTGGATCCGCCGCGGATTCCCGTAAAGATCCGCCGCGGATCCCCAGCTGGGTCCGTTGGCCTCGTGACAGCACACGGTATGGGCTTTTCAGCCTCACCTCACCTGTTACCTCAGTAGTGAACTCGCCTACGCCGAAGTGCTATGCCGGAAGTCATGCCCATCTGGCTAGCGTCAGAGACGTCAATTGAAAATGCAGGACTTCTGTCGTGGCTGGGACAGGAAGGAGCCCATGTTCCTGGAATTATCAGCTCCTCATCAGTGGAAGTTTGCAGGAATACGGTCCTATAAAACCATAGATGGTCCATGGCGCACGTGACCCGACCAGGTAAATCGAGGTCAAACCAAGTCAACAGATGAACATGAAAACGAAAAAGCAGAATTTGCCTTTTGCTCTATCTCGTACATGCATGCCTCATCTAAACCTATTCCACACCTCACACGACTACTCACACGACAACGTACATCACGCCAAGTCACGTGCAGTAAACATGAGGAACTTCTTGTCGCATCCGTTTATCTCCAAACCTCAGCCGCCGAAGGGTTGCAAGGCACCTGACACACGCGCGTGACACCTGGACTATCAGACACTCCCAGACATGGGACACCACCCAGTCACGAAGGTATCACACAACTGAGGCCGGCGATCGGACCACCTGCCCTGCCTTTCACCACCAAATAACGGTGTATGGTTAGAGGGCGCTTCGACTGCCCGGGTCAGGCGCCTGCACCGCCAGTAATTGGCCGTCCAGACACCAGCCTTCGGACTGCACCATCAGCAGACTATTCTGCGTGTTGAACAGTTGAGAAGACGCGTTCAACTGCCAGGTCACAGAGCAGCTGAACCTCCTGACTGATCGAAACGGCGCGGACCGGTCGAACCCAGGTGATCTGCGGTGGACTCGGCAGTCCCGCCGGTTGTGGGCTTCGAACCCACGATCTTACGATAAGAGTTCGACACCCTATCGACTGAGATACCGTGAACCCAGTCTCGGGATTTCGATGGATCACCAAGGCAAACGCTAAGTAGGCGACAGGGCAGCTTGGCTCACACGCAAGTTGTTGTGCGTGTGTCGCATGTGCGGAGCGCGGACCGTGGTTTATGGTTATAGCACCATAGACGTCCTCGGACGCGCGCCCCACTCCCGACTGTTGGCCCCGGCAGAGCCAGTCGCGTCAGAGCCGAGCTCTAGTCAACGGCGTGTGTAGCCAGACCGTGCATAGTGAATACAGAGAGACCGTAATCTTACAGTGCATTGAGAGCAGACATTGCGGACATTGTGCACTACCACACAAGTTACTGCTCAATATCGCACAGGTAGATAATTCCCTTCGTGCCAGTGTGAACAGCGCAGGAGCATTAGCGTTAACTACATCCACACAATTTCGTGCCTATGTAATTAATTTTACGTATATTCAACGGCGCAACACACCTGCACCGCCCCCAGCACTATGCTATTTGGGTTTTAGGGCGCGTCGACCAGATTGTATCACTTAACGCCCAGCTCCCAGCACTACCTCTCACAGATCATCAACACCAACACCAGTCGTTGTCAGAGGTAACTAGCTGGTTAAATCATGGTCAGTGGCCACAACACTGCACCCTGAGGACATAACGACATCATGCAAGCATGAATGGCAGTTATCAGTCTTATTTCCTTGAGCATTTTCGGAAGGGGTAGTAGCACAGTGCTATTCACTGACAACGAAATCCTTTTCACGACATAAAAATAGCTAATGATCAGGGTAAATACGGCAGTTTACTTCAGGAAGCACTGGCAAACTTACCTTTTCCAAAGTGTTCAAACAATTAGTGACTGCTACACAATTGTCGATCCACGTTTTGCGGCGTTGGGTTGGTTGGTTACTTGTTTTACGACACGTCGACCGTTGAGTCATACAGCGTCGCCAATCTCTCACGCCGATTGGTCGCGGGCGAAGAGTAGCGACAGGTGACACTCGAACCCACAACCTTTCGATTGTGAGACGAGCATCTTACCCCTGGACCACTCGTCCCCGCGGCGTTGGGTTGACCAGCCGGCTAAGTTGGAAGGCGTTGTGTCGCGGGACGGTTGCGTGGGCCACGCAATGCGGTGTGGCGACGAGCCAGACCCGCCGCTAGCCGTGTCCACTGGCCACACGACGGAGGAAGCTCCACCACAGCGGCCGCCAGGTATACTGGTCCCTTCAGGCCACGCTTGACGCGATAACAGAGCCGACGTCGGAATTCGTGATCCAACAACTCAGCAGAGTTGCACTAGGCGATTATAAATATAATGTGTGCCAATACTTGCACACAAGGCACTTGCACAAGAGTTGCACTCGCGAGGTTTTAGCTTACCTTCCTTATATGTTTTACTTGACCTGTTCTATTTCTTGACACACAACCAATCCTAAACAAACATGCCTCGCCGACTGACAAAACATCAACCTGTTCGCATGCTTGCGAGTACCTGTTTGCACATGCTCCTCTGTCTCATCGCTAGCAGCGTCGACTAGTGTGCTCACGTGTTGGTTGTTCCCTTATCCTCGATGGCATGTGCTTGCAGGTCGCATTTGAACACCTGATTTTATATGTGATCATGGGTCATACCTGGAATATTACATACTGCAAAATATTTCATAAAAGCTTATCTTTGTAATGAAGGTCAAGTAAAGCTTGACGAGCTCAACTCGATTATGAATATTTGTGGAGCCATGGGTGGAGAGGTTCGGGAAAATATAACTGGGTCCTAATGCATGAATGCATGGAGGCAGCGAATGATTGGAGTCTGGTTGGTGGGACCCATCGCATAGGGTCCCCTGTTCAGAGAGCAAGTGGTTAACGGGGCCCAGGCCGCACCAAAAGAATAGGAAACTCTACCCCTGGCTGGATTGTGTGTGTAATGCAGTTCCTAGAAACTTGTGCTAGAACGGCAGCGTCAGGTTGAACACATTCCACGCCAGCCGACCACACCAGACCCAGCGACTAGTTCCAGCGGTCATCACCAGGTGGCAGTCAGTCGCCCGCTAGTTCTGCTGGCTGTCAACAGGTGGCATCGCCAGGCGACGCCGGTCCGCCACGTGAGCTGACCGAGGTCCGAGAGCCGGGCCCTGATGAGTCGGTCTGCCACGGATCGACCTCACCACGGACCGTTACGTGAGCCGACCGAGGTCGGAGAGCCAGGCCCTGATGAGTCGGTGGGCGATCGTCCCTTCCGGCGGGATCCACAGGCCGCCACTGTCGGTCTTCTGCAGCCTGCGGACACAGCCAATGTCAGCCATTCCGAGCAGACGGTGCATCGACTGATTGGGCTCTGATGGGCCCTGAGCCCACTGATTGGGCTCAGGGTCACATCGACTGATGGTGGCTACGTTGCGCCCATGCGTTTCCTTCACAATAACGTACATGAGTGCATGCACCTATTTCTGCAACAGATAAACTACGTCAAACCAGAGGCGGATCCAGGAATTGTCAAGGGGGGGGGGCCTGAACCGAAAACATGTCCGGAGGGCCAGGCCTCCTCGAAGGAATTTCAATTAGGTGGGAGTTCTTGCACATACCTAATGAGCACAATATGGCGTTACACACAATAGCAGACGCGGTCGTAAACCGGTGATGAACAAGCACCGCGTTCTGGAGGAAGAAAGTGACCTGCAAGAGGGTTATTTCGTGTGTCGCATTTGTTATCCATGGTCCTACGTGGCTAGCAGTGGCGCAGCCAGGATTTCGCTCAGGGGAGCACAACCCCGAAACATGCAATGAAACAGATAGTTTCCGGCGCGAAAAGCGCGCCGAATATTTAGGGGCTCGCGTGGTAACTGTCTCGAAATGTATCGTTTCATGGAAGGTATTTTTGGGTGCTAGTGGGGGGAGGGGGGCACTTGGCTGCGCATCTCGTGGCATGTATCCAATAACAACCTAAAACGCTGAATAAAACACAACCTAACTTTCGTATTACCTACTCGCATTTCGAAGAAAGTAAATCCCATAGCTACTCAGATACCAGCTCCTCAAAAGCCTCATCGTCTGGGTCCCGCCGGCTCGGGTCTCCCACACGCTGAAGAAGGTTTCCGATAGTTCGCGCTAAACCCGTTCGGCTGCGTCCTCCCTCGCAACTAACACTTTCTTTTGGTCCCTTGTTTATGTTCGCAATGTTGCCGACGAAGCCATCACCACTACATGCTACATAACATGTCTATTACAATCTCTTGGCAATACATTCATCGTATGCGCACACTACAGCACAGGACGGGGACCATCAGCCAGCCAGCTGCCACAGTGCATCGCTGGCGCAAAATAAATACGCATCTCCCTCGATAGTTTATTCTTCCTCTCACTCGCATGTGCCACATGAGCCTACACTCGCCAACTGGAAGTCCTCATGCCGTACACCAGATTGGAAACAGTGTTTACACACATCGCGCAATGTGGGAAAGAGAAATAGTGCGGGAAACAGCGCGGGCTCTCTACGGCACCCATCGGCACCCTTTTCGAAAGGTTGAGCGGCTGCCGCTGGCTGGGGTCCGTGCCGGATACAGCCGGGCTGATAACGAAGGTGAACTATGCGCCGGCGCGGCGCCAGACTAAATAGACACGGGACTGGGCGGTGGGCGCCGGCGGCCGGCACTGGGCTGTAAACACTGGACAGATCCCGGGCTTAGCGGCGGGCATCGGCGGCGGACGGTGGGCTGTAGGCACTGGCCAGACTCCCCCCCGCAGAGGTTTTCCGCGGATAGAGAAAAACGGCGCGCGGCAGCTCGCTGAAATTTTGCACACCTTTTCCCACATCAATTTGGCATGTTGTGTAAAATTTTGAGGTCAGGTCATCTACGGTCAACGAGTTATTGAAAGTCAAGTGATGGTTGGTTGGTTATTGGTTTTACGACACGTCGACCGTTGAGTCATGTAGCGTCGCCAATCTCCCCCCCCTATTGGGGGGGGGGAAAGAGAAGGGAGGGGAGAGACAAAACCCCACCACCTTTTTTATAAGAGAAAAACAACCTGCCACTCGTCCCGTCTCACCAAAAACGTTCAACCAGTCGTAAAAGATGTAACGGATAAAGATATTTTAATGAAACTTTCAGTGTTTACAGCCCAGGGATACAACGAAACGCGCCAGAGGAATTTTTATTTTTTCGTTTTTGATAACTTTAGTTTTGCATATTTGGCCATTGACCATTGCCCAAGTTGACTTTTGTCACGTTTTGCGGTCCGCTCTACCCAGTAGAAAAAGACAAATGAAAGAACATTCAAAACTGAAAAGATTGAAGAATTCAAAATATGAAGAAATTTTTTTTTGGGGTAGGCAATAATTTTAGGGCAGTGGTCGATTTCGCCTTCCTTTTCCGATTCCAAATAAAATTAGTTTTTAAAATCTTCCCCAAAATGAACTCCCCAGAGGCAAAAACATGATGCTGTGATCACATTGACCTTTTAGTGACGTCACTTGTTTTTTGGGGTGGGGGGGGGGGTACAATTTTGTGGATGGCTTCGGACCCTACTCGTCCAGCGCTTTCCGATGACACCCCTCGTTTTCGTGCGACGATTAGTTTGGATATTAGAGGGAGCATATATCGAGCCCCCCCCTCCCCCAAGACGGGGTGTGAGGATCTGATCGGAAAGATGGGATTACGCAGAAACCTATACCTAACCGGCCCAGCCATCCATGAACACGGTTTTAACTTCCTAAATTGATGTCCGTAAAACACGCCTGCGTTGAATTTCATTCTATTTTACCATACTCCACATTAACCCATAATCATGAAAACGTGTTGCTAAGAACCTATATTTTTCTAATTTCAGCCTTTTTACGTGCAATATTGCTGTCTTCCTACGACGTCATAGGTGGCTTGGACAGCTTGGGCTGGCACCAAGGCTATAGAACACCAGGTGAACGCTCCGCTTCCCAAAAGGGGAGACGCTTGCGAGCACCATCAATTTATAAACTTGAGCCGACCAATCAGCGTTTGACGACCTCCGCCGATCGTGGCAATAGTAAAGGCCGTAGGACAAAACTTGTGGAAGGTATTATCCATATATTATTCCATTTTTCGTGCTAATTTTCTACAAAGGCATTCTTGCTACTTTAATCTTGATCTTTAATACTACTTTATCACAATGTCACCGCTGATAGGGAAAAATTGGTATTTGTGTGGATGTCACCAGTTTCGCCGCACTAAAGACAAATGTGTTTGTTTAGACCGACGGAGGTCGTCAAACGCTGATTGGTCGGCCGCGCCCTTTTATTGGACTACAATGCTGGAGGCACCCCGGCTAGCACCTTCCACTCTACGAAAAATAATTCCAGGACACTGAACTACTCATGCCCGATGGGTTCACTGACCTGGCGGGTGGGATCACTGACCTGGTGGGTGAGTGCCCTGCCCCGAGGAACGGATTCACCGATCCAACGGCCGAGTTCATTGACCGGAGGAGCGGGTTCATTGACACGAGGAGAGGGTTCACTGACCCGAGGAGCGGGTTCATTGATCCAGCAGCCGAGTTCAGTAACCTGAAGAGCGGGTTCACTGATCCGACGACTGAGCTCAATGCCCTGAGGAGCGGATCCACTGACTCAGCAGCCGAGTTCACTGACCCGAGGAGAGGGTTCACTGACCAGAGGAGAGGGTTCACTGACATGAGGAGCGGGTTCACTGCCACGTCGGTCGGGATCACTGACCTGAGGAGCGGGTTCTGGACGATCCGCTGGTAGGCGTCACGGATCTCCTCCACTGAAAACCAGCGAGCGTCCTCCAACTCGTCACGGTCCAGGTCCAGCTGAGGATGACACGGCCAGTCATCCAGCTGTGACGTAACCCCAATTCAGCTGATACGTCTTAGTCACGCTCACCCAGCTGTGACGTCACGGACACAGCCAACGTCAAACTGTGACGTCTAGCTACAGTAAATGTCCAGTTGGGATGTCACAGTCATAGTCGATGTCAAGCTGTGACGTCTAGCTACAGTAAATGTCCAGTTGGGATGTCACAGTCATAGTCGATGTCAAGCTGTGGTTGTGTAAGACGTTTTACATTTTTCTCCAAGAGGTTCGGACGGCCAAAAACCAGCTCTCGCACGCCACATGGCGAGGCCTTCTCCCCAGCACAGCGTGCCCAGATCACAGCTGCGGCAGACGAAAACAAGAAAAACAGACCCACGGACAGGAGCCTGCAGGTGGATTTCAAGGCCAACCGAGAGGCGGCCGGGCACGTCCCGAACGCAAACATCTGCGACACGCGTGGCGAGGGGGAGAAGAGTAGACCGGTCCGCGGCGGAAGCGGGAGCAGTCGCTGGATCTCCAGAACCTTCTGGATCATTCGCGCAAAAAGAAAATGAAAGAGAGAGAGAGAGAGCGAGAGCGAGAGCGAGAGAGAGAGAGAGAGAGAGAGAGAGAGAGAGAGAGAGAGCGAGAGAGAGAGCGAGAGAGAGAGAGAGAGAGAGAGAGAGAGAGAGAGAGAGAGAGAGAGAGAGAGAGAGAGAGAGAGAGAGAGCGAGAGAGAGAGAGAGAGAGAGAGAGAGAGAGAGAGAGAGAGAGAGAGAGAGAGAGAGAGAGAGAGAGAGAGAGAGAGAGAGAGAGAGAGAGAGAGAGAGAGAGAGAGAGAGATATATATATATATATATATATATATATATATATATATATATATATATATATATATATATATATATAGATATATATATATAAAAAAAGTGCACAAAGCCGGAGGCGATGAAGGGGAGAGGAAAACCCATGGGCGCGCCACGGAGAAGGGACAGACTATCTGACGCGCGGCGGTGGACGCCGGGCAGGAAGGGACTCGAGGACGCGAAGCAGTGGAGCCGGACGGACACTCCCCTTGACGTCCAGCGGTGGCACGATGGCAGCGCAATGGGATGGAGGAGACGAAGAGCTGAGCCGAGGCCACCCGCCACCCACCATCGCCATGTGAGTGCTGCTCGGCATCATGGAGCCCCACCCATCATCACCACCGTCCCAGCTTAGCCAACCCCACCGGCGCCGGCGTCTTCCCGCGTAATGGTGGGGGGTGGGGTGGTGGGAAGGGGTGGGGTGGCATCTGTGCGTAGGTGTGTAAATAGAAATAGTTGTCGCCCAGAGTACAAGTGTAATTATTGTCTTTCCATTTGTCTATTTTAGCGTAGAAGCGAATAGCAGTGAGGATGCAGGTGACAGGGAATGGAGTTGTGATCACTTGGTCACCAAATAAATACCTGATTGTGATTTCGCCTCCCTGGCCTGACCTATGGTAAAACTACCAGACTCCTTCCTGATTGGATACATACTATTAGGCAATGCAAGTTAAATACGATAACATTTGCGAGCACGCAACTGACAACACCAACGCGAAAGCACGGGTAGTGGCCTGAACCTACGCTGTGGTGGAATACCGACACAACTCTGAAGGTCATATCTTGATCGGAAGGCGTTTGTTGCAAAATTTCCTGTAAAAATATGTCATTGATCTCAATCTAAGTCTCTGTCTCTTGATTTCAGTGCAAACATCTTTCTGTCTCTATCGCTGTATTGAGCTCATTCTTGGGCGAACGCTCGGTACCAGTTTATCTGCCCGTCTCTGGCACAGTCACGATCTCGATCACTGTCTCATTATTTTCATCTAAATGTCTGTCTGTCTCTGCCACTGCCACAATCTCAATTTCAGTATAGGTCAGTATCTCTATCACTTCCTCAACCTCGATCACAGTATAAATCTCTGCCAGTTTCTGTGTCACCGTCTCAATTTCGACCACGGCCTCGGTCTCATGGCCGAAGTCTCGAGCCCGATCTCTGTCCAAGCATCTGCCTGCTTCTGGCACGGTCCCTCTTTTCACCCTGGTGAATCTGCGACGGACGAATCTGCGCGGCCATCCCTGGATGGCCGCGAGAACAGTTGTGACGGCCCCCGCAGAGTTAACGAGAGAGACAGACTGCCAGCTGCCCTCCTATGGGCGATACGTCCTCGGGCGTCGACCGTGAGGGACCTTTGTCCCTCCCTTCCTCAAGGGGGGGGGGGGGGGGTACGACGAAAAGGTGCAATGACGAAACTCTCCTGATTGTTACACCCGAGCAGTATTTGTAAGTGGTAACTGTAACTGGGCATCTGGGGAACTCAGGTATCTATTGACCGCAAAATCCCGCTGACCTCTGTGACCCAGGGGTGTAGATGGGCTTCGAGCCCGGTAGCATGTCAGGCCTTTACGGGGGAAGGGAATTGCGGTTCGTTGAAAGTCTGGCCGGAGGACATTAGGTAGAGGCAAAGCACTGCCCGGTAATTTGTCCACCACCGTTCTCTGTACGTGGGCTCGGATGGTACCGAGGTTCGGGGGACGCACGGACGGGTTTGGCCTGCCGTAAGCCCCGGGGCTGAAAGGGTAGGGCCGGCTATGGTGTAAAGACGACCAGGGGACGTACCAAACGTGGTATGGATCTGTGCCCACCCGTTGGATACGTAGGCCTGGTCGCACGTTTTCAACGTGTAATGCCAGGCATGGCGTCGATTGGGTAAGGTTAGGTAAGTTGGCCATTGATACCTGAGTTCAGTTATAAGACGGCACAGAAGCCCAGGGAAAGTGTCACTGCCCAGCGTTGCCAAGCCTTAAGGGCAGTAACGACAAAAGATACAAATTATGCAATCAGGAGAGTCGCGTCAGCTGTTTACAAGTAGGCCTCGGAGCGGGTAATTAATATGCATTCGGGACTAACCAAGTCCCCAGTGAAGGGGCGAACGACTCGCTAAATGCTTGCGAACACTGGAGGGGAAAATCGTGGGCGAACTCGGTTTTCGTATTATCAGGGACCGAATGATCGTGCGGAATGGAAGTTGCATAAATGAGTGACTGTTGTGACTGTCAAGTGACAGAGTGACTGTTGTGACTGTTGTGACTGTCAAGTGACAGAGTGACTGTTGTGACTGTTGTGACTGTCAAGTGACAGAGTGACTGTTGCATAAATGCTTAAAGGGGTCGTTTTAAGGACCAGTGGAATTGGTTCGAATTAAACGCAAGTATTCAGCTGTCAGAAACATCACTGCCAAAATTTTACTGGATATTAACCGGGCCCCGCTTGCATCTGGCTGCTCTGAGAACGTCGATTTTGTGTGCGTGCGGGTGGATGAGTGAATGGTGGATGTGTTGTGTTATCTGGTGGTACACGGGTGGGTCCGTAAATGGACGAGTGCCGGCGGTGGTGGCAGTACCCGTGTCGTGTACCTCTATCATAGCCATCCATCAGTGTCACATCACACCCCAAGCCTACAACCATGACCATCCGGGCGCACTCACGGGCGTATGTGATGTGGACCGGAGCCTGACCTCGCTAACATAAATTCGTGTAGTGGTGGCGACGGGCCGCAGCAGGGTTGGCAGGACGTCGGAGCGGTTGGAGAAGTGGTGGGCGAGAGGGTAGACAGCAGCAACCATCCAGCCGGCCCGGCGGCGGCCGACCGCAGTCGCCCGCACGGCGACCCACCACCCGGCTGTGCCGCCAATGGCGAATCCACCCCGACACCGCCCAGCCCGGCGTGGGCGGGACCCCTCTACACACAGCCAGTACAGCATGCCAAGCTGTGGTAGCACACAGACACAGCCAGTACAGCATGCCAAGCTGTGGTAGCACACAGACACAGCCAGTGCAGCATGCCAAGCTGTGGTAGCACAGACACAGCCAGTACAGCGTGCCAAGCTGTGGTAGCACACAGACACAGCCAGTGCAGCGTGCCAAGCTGTGGTAGCACACAGACACAGCCAGTGCAGCGTGCCAAGCTGTGGTAGCACACAGACACAGCCAGTGCAGCGTGCCAAGCTGTGGTAGCACACAGACACAGCCAGTGTAGCGTGGCAAGCTGTGGTAGCACACAGACACAGCCAGTGCAGCATGCCAAGCTGTGGTAGCACAGACACAGCCAGTACAGCGTGCCAAGCTGTGGTAGCACACAGACACAGCCAGTGCAGCGTGCCAAGCTGTGGTAGCACACAGACACAGCCAGTGCAGCGTGCCAAGCTGTGGTAGCACACAGACACAGCCAGTGCAGCGTGCCAAGCTGTGGTAGCACACAGACACAGCCAGTACAGCGTGCCAAGCTTTGGTAGCACACAGGCATAGCCAGTGTAGCGTGCCAAGCTGTGGTAGCACACAGACACAGCCAGTGTAGCGTGCCAAACTGTGGTAGCACAGACACAGCCAGTGCAGCGTGCCAAACTGTGGTAGCTCACAGACACAGCCAGTGTAGCGTGCCAAACTGTGGTAGCACACAGACACAGCCAGTGCAGCATGCCAAGCTGTGGTAGCACACAGACACAGCCAGTGCAGCATGCCAAGCTGTGGTAGCGCACAGGCACAGCCAGTGCAGCATGCCAAGCTGTGGTAGCACATAGACACAGCCAGTGTAGCGTGCCAAGCTGTGGTAGCACACAGACACAGCCAGTGTAGCGTGCCAAGCTGTGGTAGCGCACAGACACAGCCAGTGTAGCGTTCCCTGGTGCGATCCAATGAGATCGTCATTCATCTCAGTCTCGTTGTTTTGGCCTGAAAGTTGGAGGCCTTCCAACACCTCATCCATTCCCCACACACTGCTGTTAAGAGGCTTTCTTACCTTTTTGTCAGTGAGGCGAGTATCGCAGTCACTGCTAATGAGGTGAGGATATTCTTATCTTGAATGTTCGTGAGAAGCGTTCTCACAATATGTTGGTGAGGGGAGACTTCACCTTCGTTGGAGAAGCGAGGACGCCCCCTATATTCTATGTTAGTGAGGAACCTTCTCACATTCTATTGATAAGAGGCATCCTGAAATACATGAGTGAAGATCGTGTAATTTCTCTGGATATCCTGACCAATGGAAGGTTCAAATTTGTCCCAGCTGAAATCATGGAGGACTGAGGATAGGTCTTTTTCGGCGACATGCTCACCACTGGGTTTTTTTAGTCGCTCTATCCATTTTTTTGCCTTCTACTAATTACCAGCGCAATTCACTAGAATTCACTTCATACCACAACACACCCGAGGCTTTGCTATACACACCGTATGCCAGTGTTCCTACTGAGTGCTTGGTGTACCTGAGAGGTGCTAGGTGGCATAGATGTGTCTTAACCGCAGCCTGGCGAGCATGGGTGTAATCTCGGAGGGGGGGGGGGAGACCACGTCCCCAATTTTTTTATGTGGCGATTTGTCCCCATTCATTTATTGCGCGTCCCCCCAGCCTCAGCAATTAAACTACCTGTGCATGATCGCCGCTAAATTGTACTTCATCATTTCTATGGTGAAAATATCTATACAGGAGAATCGCCAAAAATAATAGAAGCCGATCTAGCCAATCAACGGGATGCACAGGCTATTTGTCGTTACAAAATCTCCGAGTGGTAAATCAGCAAGCGTTGGAAATTTATGTTTAAAGACCATTCTTGAATAACATGAACATTGACCATCTTGTGTTTTCGCTTGGGCGGATAATTGTGCTTTGCGAGGCACGAAACTTCCATTATCGCAAGGCCCTATACGTCTTAGGCTGCCTTCCCGCATGCAATAAATTTAATTAAAAAAAAAAATCGTCCGAATTCTTGCTGAGGTGGGTATACAAACCAAGGTTCTATTGCTAAGCAGAGCTTGTTGCGTGAACCCTGGCCCTACCACCCAATCAATGAATTCTAGCTCAACAGCAGGATTTTGACCGGGAGCTTAACGTACCGTCAATGCACCAACACGGCCGCCCCGGTAGCTTCTCCACGGCCTTATCGGACCAGTTGACCCTCCCAACCGGAGGCTAAATGCGAGCGTGCGAAGCGACTCGAACCATGTCTTGCCAGGACAGGGGAGACCAGTGCAGGCCGGCGCTCTAGCCAACTGAGCTACCGGGGCGGCTAATATGGCCGCCGTGCGCCTGTTTATGTGAGCTGTCAGGGTCTGTAATTGAATTTGCCGTGTGCGTTTATGTAATCTAACCGAGGCTCGCATTTTGACAGCTTGCAGGTGACGTATGGCTTACGTTAATTGTGCGACCGTGCGACCGCAGTGCTTGCATAGCCGGGCTGTCGGCGTATATTATTGCCGAGCGGAGCTCGGTGGCACCGGCGTGCGCGTGGCGCGTATGGAGGTGAATACTAAATGCGTGTTCGTGGGCTGGTTGGGGAGTGTGGTGATATGCGTGATTGCTACACTACCTCGCGTGATTGCTACATCCTTGGGTAGCTTCAATGCCATGGAGGGGCGTCCTGGGTAGCCTAAGTACGTACGTGAAGTTCACGTCGTATTCATATTAGTATTCAGCGATGAGTTTGCCAAAGACGTATTCGTATTCGCATTCAGCGACGGGTTTATGCCCGTACGAATTACCACAAATGCTTCCGCCTGTACTGGTTGGTTATTGGTTTTACGACACGTCGACCGTGGAGTCATATAGCGTCGCCAATCTCTCACGCCGATTGGTCGCGGGCGAAGAGTAGCGACAGGTGAGATTCGAACCCACAATCTTTCGATTGCGAGACGAGCATCTTACCCCTAGACCACTCGTCCCCCTTCCGCCTGTACTGAACACCGCTGGAAGTAGCTACACAGTTTCACATGACCACCTTAGCGGTCAAGGTCCAATGCTAACCGGTCTTTTTCGGTCGCCTCGCATTTTTTCGTTTTCACCCAAACCTGCCTAATTCTGCTAGCAAACGATAGCCCGTGGTGAACCCTCGTGCGACCTTTCAAACCTGGACGAGTCAAGGCCAAAGGTTAGTTTGATTTATTAGATGGCGATACTGAAGCGATAGCGACCGAACGCGAGTTTCGGTCGGAATCGCTTCAAACAGGCGCCATTCGAAGTGGCTTGTGAGGCATCCGAAAGTTGAGCACCCGAAATATATTCCAAGGTCAATGGTCAAACTGATTTCGTCGGCTCCCTCGTTTTTTTTCTCTTATTTCCGCCCAAACCTACCCAAATCTCGTATCCAGCGATAGCCCATGGTCATCCCTAGAATATTTCAAATCTGGACAAGGCAAGGTCAAACCTCAAGGTCAAAGGTTAGGTTGATTTTTTTAATCTCGAATTCCTCGCGTTTCTTCGCTATGTCTTCGATTTGCACCAAGTGGGTGTTATCCGACGTGGTTTGTCATACGATATCAGGAAGTTGATCAATCTAAGTTACTTCAAAGGCAAAGGTCAAGCCGTTTCTTCGGTCGTCTCGCATTTTTCCGTTTTTGCCCAAACCTACCCGAATCTGGTATCAAGCGACAGCCCGTGGTGAACGCTCGAGCAACATTTCAAACCGGGACATGTCCAGGTCAAACTTCAAGGTCAAAGGCTAGATTTAGTTTTTCAATGGCCTCGCGTTTCGTCACAACGGCTTTTGCAAAAATTGGGTATTATTTCACGTGGCTTGTTGTGCGGCATCACAAAGTTGAGTATTCCAAACAATTTCAACGGTCAAAGGTAAAGCTAATTTCTTTTGTCACCTCATATTTTGTTTTAAATATTCGCCCAAGCCTACCCAGATCCACTGTCAAGCGATAGCCCATGGTGAACCCTCGAGTAACATTTTGAAACCGTGACATGTCAAGGCCAACCCTCAAGGTCGAAGATATTTTTCCAATTGGAAAACAAATTATTTTACTAATATTTTTCCAAGTTCTCGCACATCGTCACTATGGCTTCAATTTATATAAAGAGTGTGTCATTTAAGGTTCCGTGAGCAGACTCTTCAGAAATCAACATAATTTTCAAGATCAAAGGTCGAACTCATTTATTCGGTCGCACCGCGTTTCTTCGTTTTCTTCTAAAGCTACCCAAATATGGCATCAGGCGATAGCCCGTGGTCAGCTCTCGAGCAACATTTCTAACCGGGACACGTCGAGGTCAAACCTCAAGGTCAATGGTTAGTTTGAACTTTTGGAGTCGCGCATTTCGTCGCTGGTGCGTTCCAGGACAGATGAGACCAAAATTTGCTCACCGGGTAGTCTTTGTCTCTGAATACGGCTGTACAGATTTCAACCCAGATTCGGCAAACGGTTTTTGAGCTAAAGCCTTAGGCATTATTTGTAGGTCATATAACATGGGTTGGTTTGACGATGGATATCTCATCAATAAGAAGCGGAAAGGGTGACAAATTAAACAAATTTCGGGATAAAATGATCAACTCAAACATTCCCGAAATAAAATATTAATATTTCCTACCTTTGACCTCGCGACCTCAGACCTCCCGTGACGCCAAGCCCATCAAAATTGACAAATTTGACGGCGGAAACAAAAGTGGGCATGATTTCGCTAACCAAACAAACACAAATTAAAAATGCATTCTTATAAATATCGGACATGACCGTCCGCTATTCATGACTTTTTGCGATTTTGCGTTTTCCGGGTAGGGCGGATTTCGTGTAAGCTTTCTTCCATTGGAAAGCTACATGAGGTAGAACAATGACATGCATGCATCTGATTGGAAAACGTGTTTCCAAGAAAAAAAACATTCATAACTTTTTAATGAAGATCTTATAGTTTCCCTTAATAACCATCTCGAATTTAAAGGTCACTAATTACCGATAGGTCAACCATGGGATTATTTGCGTGTATCGACAAAATTGTACTTCGGAACAACTGATGTGCATTGAATAACATCAAACATGGAAACAACGCAACCCGACCATATTAAATCAGGTTCTATAACCTTCATACTGAATCTGGCGCGGTAGGTAGGTACCTATAACAAACATGAGGATCACCTCGTGTCAGTGACCAAGTGTTAGGCAGGTTTATAGTTTTGAGCTACAGAAAAAGCATTGCGTCTCTGTGGACCGCTGATGAATATGTGTAAAGGCAAATAAAAGCCGAGGTGTTTGTCTCGCGTATGTCCTCCCTCCCACCCCATCTGTAATCCATACATATATCCGCACTCTCCATCCATACATAGCTCAATATTCTCCAGCCTGGTGGAGATTCCGAAGAGGATAAATGCGCCGGCGTTGATGACGGCGGACAACAGAGGGGTTGACATCGGGGAGGAAACGATAACAGGCTTGGCAGAGACGGAGAAGCCGAATCAGTTTTCGAAAACGACTGGTAGAGAGAGGACGTGGTTATTTTTTTTCGAGCTGCATAAACGCTGCAAGCAATGGTGATAGTCACTGTGTCGATCCTTATCGTCGCAATACAAAACGAATAACAAAAAAAAAGTTGCTGAAGTATCGGTAAGCCCCATTGAAAACGTGAGCGATCCTCACATTACCAGAGGTGTAGCTTTGTGTGTGAAATTTGCAATTTGATTTTTTATTTCAATGTCTCCGATTTTGTAAATATATTTTTTTTCAATCAGTGTCAGAAATGAAAAGGATACACCGAAGGCAAATTTCATGCCAACAAAATTCAGAACTCTGGTAGGCTCAGAAGAACAAAACATGCCAAAATCGACAAATATGTCACATTCATCTTGCGGAAATGTTCGAATTCAAAATCAAAATTCTGTTGGCTGGTGGCTATTCGTACCTGTTGATAGGTCCATGAAATATGCCATATTCAGCCATACAAATTTATGAATGCACATGCAATTTCAAATTAACTCGTTAAAAACCTTTACAGATAAAAAAATATCCTAGACCAAAACGATGCGCCAAGACAAGTGCTTTCAGATGCCGTCCTAAAATCATCAGTCAATTTATATTTATTATCTCAAAAAGACATTTCCGGAAATCCAAGCTGTTTGCACCACTTTTGCTACCATATTTGACGCCCTACTAGGCGTTGCAGTCACCAGAAATCACAGACAACGGCCTGAAAGCGTCCTATTTCACTCATTGCGCAAAAATACATTAAAATTTTCCTTTTTTCAGAATTCCCCAGCAAAATTTGACGAATCCTAAGGTGCCAACGGCCCCAGCTTCCATGTTCACCCCCAAAACTCGGTTTGGGCAAACTTCGAAATCGACGCCGTTTGTAACGATTTGGTTATCAAAGTCAAATCGACGCCGTTTTATCTGCTTTCATTTTCCTAACATATGTACCATTGTGCAGCAGTGTCCCATGCGGAATTTCCACATGCGCAGTGTCTCAAGAACGTGAATAATGAAGTAACATGAAGGTTGTGAAAATGATGTTTCCGGGCACAGAATACGCGCACTGTGACTGCAGAGAGTGGCTTGCAACAGGTGTTCGACTGTACGTCCATATAAATGATGCTCTGCAGGTGGAAAGAAAGCATAATTTACTTCTTGTTGTGATGGTCAAATATGGTCGGACTGCATCGTTGTCGTGTTTGATGGCATTCAGTACGTGATGTAAGCAACTACCACATGTTCTTAAGTAAAATTACGCCGTTGCACGGAAATAAGCTACGACACCATGGTGCTCGTAAAATCCCTTGTTGTAATAAACTCCCAATACAATGGTGATCCCATGTTAAAGAAGGTATAAGAGCTGCATTGGAGAGCTCCAAATGTGTAGGTTGGAAAAACAAGTTCTCTTCATCTGACATCATCTTTCGTTGTTCTATCCCATCGCTGTTCTATTGTACACTGTTTAGTGCAGTGCAGTAATGTGCAATAATGTGCAATATGCAGGGAGTGCCTAAAAGGTGAACAATGAAACAATGAAACCACAGGAAGCTTGTGAAAATGTTCATGTTTTCCAGGGCACACTATATATACCATGACAAAAACGCGTCTGACTGCATTACGATGGGGATTCGACCGTACGTCCATGTAAATGATGCCTACGTGCAGCTATTTCTATTAAAGATCCGAAGTGCCCTTTTCCCAGCACGAATTTCCTCTCGACATTTCTCCGACCACCACGGGACTGGAACTCGAATCGACGTTCCCGATGATCGTGGGATGTGCCGCCGAGCACTCTGCAGAGTCGCCGTAGTTCATTTCTCCACAGAGATAACTGATTAATCTGAGTGGTCACGGAGTGTTCTTCCAAGGTTCAATTGGAAGGCCTCCCAGTCGGCTCGGTGAAATAGCCACTTTGAAGGTCGTCGACCAACCGTAACCCGACTAATGAAATGAGAGTACACAGGAAAATGGTCGCTGTTGTGTGGATCACTGTACACAGACTATTCTAAGAAAGGTGCAATTTCTGGACTGCAGAGGGTGAGGTCCAACACGGAGGTCTGCCCAGTCGGTAATGTAAAATGTGTTGGTGTTCCCGTGTTACGAACACAGAGAGGGGAAATCGCTGATAGAACGTTCCATTGCAGGTCCACGGCTAGTGATCATGGTCGAGCCCCAAAGAGAGCGGTGCGCATTAAAGTCGCCACACACCATCACCGGTGGGGTGAGTTAAGCCACAGTTTCAGAGAGCTCAGAAAGTGGAAACAGTCTGCCCGGCGGTAGGTATATGCTGCATATGGTAACGACACGGTGGTTTATTACCGCACGAGAAGCGACACCCTGAATATTTTAAGAGAGATGTGAATGTGTGAATGGGACAGAGTTGTGCACAGCAATAAGCACACCGCCATGTGACATAGTGCTAAATGGTACATCTTTTCGTAAAGATGTAATTTTGTAGATCGTAAACGTGTAATTTTGTTCAGTTGAAACGGAGCACCTGGAGCCAGTTTAGCTTCCTGTATACATACAACCGACGGCGTACGGGAACTTAAAAGATGCCGGAGGTCATTAAGGCTGGATTTGATTCCCCTTCAGTTCCACTGTAAAACTACGATGCGGGTAAGTTAAAACATTAAAACACCTGCGTGGTCAAAAAATTAATGAAAAGAAAATTACTAGTATTGATCACAAACCCAGCGACAGCACTGTCAATTTATAAATCGAAATAAATATACACCAAATAGCAACAAGTGTATATCAATATTGACCAGAACTGAGTGGAGGAGATCTAAAACTGAATCCTCGTGCTCTGCCTCGACACGTTGGCACGTTGGCCGTTGAGCCGTTGAGTCATGTAGCGTCGCCAATCTCTCACGCCGATTGGTCGCGGGCGAAGAGTAGCGACAGGTGAGACTCGAACCCACAATCTTTCGATTGTGAGACGAGCATCTTATCCCTAGACCACGCGTCCCATCACTCCACGACTTAGCGAATCCCAAAATCCTACACTACCGCTCCAAGACGGGGAAGTGGAAGCTCACCACCAACCACCATGCCACATCATTCAATTCAGATCGCATGTTATGGTGGGTTGGTGCTTTCGGACGTGCCCGCTATTTTTGTCAAGGTGTCCATTTCGGATCGCCACCGTCTCACACCACCTGGTCCCGCCACTTCACGAAGGCCTCACTCTCTTCCTCGGTGAAGTAGTTCTTCCAGTCGCCGACCACGCCTTTCCGCATGAACGTGCCCTCCTCATCCTTATTGGCCGCTCCCGAGTCTTCCCAATGGCGGAAGTTTGTGCTGGGGCTGTCTCTCATCACGCTGAAGCTGGTGTGCCGGACAATGGCCTCGACATCCGCCTCCGTCAGCGTCTTCCCCAGGAAGGCGGCCACCGTCTTCACCACGGCGGGACGGTCGCCGTGCATCTGCTCATAGGTGACGCAAAGCACCGTGTCTGAATGCGCCAGGTAGCCTCGCACGTGCTCCCGGTACGGTCCGTACATCACCTCGTCGCGCATGAACGACTCCATGAACTGTTGGAACGTGCCGCGGTAGCTGAATGGGTTGAACATGCGGCACATGTGGTAGTAAGACACACAGACGTCGCGCGCATCTCTAGAGACGTAGAGCAGCTTGGCACCGCTGCTCGGAAGGCCGCCAGGCAGCACGCTGTACGGCAGATGTGTCTTCAGTAGCCGTGGCGACTCCATCTCATGCACAGACCGAAACCGCATATCAGACGTCGACGGCAAGTCGATCAGGGGCACTCTGTACTCGAGGGGTGTGTCGTCGTCGCCGCTGGCGCTCGTCTTCCCGTGTACGACCCTCCACACAATCTCCTCCAGCCAGGTGGTGCCCGACTTCGGGAAGCTGGCGACGACCACGTCCGAGGCGCGTGCTTGGAAGCGCGCGCAGTGCTCCACACAGCCGATCGACAGACTGAAGCTTGCCGCGGTGTAGTCTGCGCGCCTGTAGAGGCGCATACCCGAGTGGCGGTAGTTCGGGTCGGCGGGAAGCGGCGTCCAGTCGCTCGGGGCGACCCAGCCAGCCATCCCGTCCACCAGCCCCATCTCATCCGCCTGCTCCTTCGGCCTGGACCGTGGTTCGACTTCATTGGAGCCGGCGTCGGCACCCTGACACGACGACGAGGTGGTCAAGTCGGACGGCATGTCGACAGTGGAGGCAGAAGACGAATCTTGGGTAGAGATATCTAACGGCCACTCGGCTCCGCACGATGTGCCGACTCCACCACGGCGTGTCCAACACTGACCGAACGGTCGTGCAATATTCAACAAACGCCGGGCACCAGCTCGCTTTTATAAACATGAGCAAGGGCCGACCAATAAACGGCCGTGGGGAATAAAGCTCGTTCGTTCAGTCAGCAGCGATGACAGGCAGAGGCGCGCGCAAGGCCTCGCATCAGCTGGAGTACTCAGCCTCCAAAATGAGCAGACGATCGATGATACGGAGATGGAGGAAGGGCCAAGCCAATGATAGATGCAAGTTTCGGAAGATGTGTGCACGAGAGCGCTAGTCAATTGTGTTATTTGATGATGCACCGTGTTAATACGTGGCGTAAGCGTGTGGATACTCTCGTCTAGCATGTCCAATACCACTACTATTGGTGCACGCTATTTTTATTATGATGGAAAATGACAGTCTGTAACTGGGATTTCATGCGTACAAATATTTAAATAGATGGCAATCGGTATCGCTCCCGCCAGTCATGCGCTAAATTTCAACCTTAAACCAATGTCGTTCTCACCCACGTCATGTCCCAATTTTCACCTCTTATCTTGAGGTGAGCTTCAACATTGAACCGCTGTTGTGGCCACGTGTTTCCTGGCTACCGCAGTTGAGTGTTCTTCACCTAATATGCAGTCACGGTCTGCACCACTTTGGTAGCACCGGCGAGTTTCTGATCTCAAGCACAGCCCTCCTCACCTTAGTACTACCGGTGAGTGTGTCACGGCGGAAACAATCCTCCCCACTTGGGCAGTATCGGAGTATTTCCGCTCATCGACACATTCACACCAGCATCAGCAGCGAGGCGCTCTCACCTCAGTGTGCTCGGTCAGGGCGTAGCAGCCCACCATGAGGCTGCTGCCGCTGAAGGGCCAATGCTGGGAGGATGCGTACCGGACAGAGCTCAGCTCCAGACCCACCTCCTCCGCCACCTCGCGGCGGATACACGACTCAATCGTCTCCCCTGCAGGTCATGACGTGACCTGAGCTGACATCGCACATGATACACGACTCGATCGTACCCCTGCAGGTCATGACGTGATCTGAGCTGACCTCACAGGGGATACACGACTCAATCGTACCCCTGCAGGTCATACCGTGATTTGAGCTGACATCGCACAGGATACACAACTCAATCGTACGCCTGCAGGTAATGACGTGACCTGAGCTGACCTCGCAGGGGATACACGACTCAATCGTCTCCCCTGCAGATTATGCAATGACCTTGGCCGACCTCGCAGGGGATACACGACTCAATCGTACCCCTGCAGGTCATGTCATGACCTGAGCTGACCTCGCAGGAGATACACGACTCGACCGTACCCCTGCAGGTCATGCAGTGACCTGAGCTGACCTCGCAGGGGATACACGACTCAATCATCTCCACTGGAGGTAGAGAGACCTGACACCGATACCTGACCAGACCTTACGGGGGAGACACGACGAAATTATCGCTCTTGGAAGTTACCCCGACGTACAATGACCTCACCGGATCTGAACACATGGCCAAGGACTAAAACAAGTCATCAACTTGACACGAACTGGCGCAGGAATGACAACATCCCAATAAACCGAGAGGTGACGAGAACAGGAGCGTGGCCCACCTGGCTCCAGGAAGCCTGCCACGCAGCTGTACATGCCCGGCGGGTGTCTGCCCTGTCGGACGAGCAGCGCGCGCGTCTGGTCGGCGTCCGTCACCATGGTGATGCCCACCGGCGGAGTTGTGGGATACTGCACCGCCTCACACGCAGGACACCTGGCGGTCGGGCAGCCGAGGTTACACCTCCACACACGTGTACAGTCTCTCACGTACGGTCTACACACGTGTACAGTCTATCAAGCCTCCCACGCACCAGGGTTTGATTGGTGTTCTGGAATTCTGCATTTGAAGAGGAATACTTTGAGGCATTCGAATTCGGAGGGTATTTTTGTTCTTCTTCTGACATCCAGAACAATTTTGCGTACATCCAGTCGGTTTCAGACATATTGATGAAACAACAATAGGATTACAGCCATTTGCTTCATTCTAAACAACCTCATTCAATGTTTTGGCGAAAAGGGACCGGATAATGTTCTGGAGGTGATAATCTTCTGGAGGTGATAATGTTCTGGAGGTGATAATGTTCTGGATGATAAACACCCGGGACAAGGTCATCTGTTCAACCCTGCCCCGGACACAACATGCCCACCATTTCACTCAGGAAGATGGTTTCTTTCGTGGAACGTTAATTACCCCAGGTGGTAACCGGTCATTTTGTCGCCGCCAATTGCGAGACGTGTCCCGGCGACTGCATTCAATCACTGCAGGTACCGCGAGCTTCCCATGCCGATATCTCAACCTGGAAACTAGTCGGTCATACAGGACTCTCCTAATGTAGATCATGAAACACATACCATATGAAGAAAACATTCATTACCAGCTACATTTCTAGGTCGCAAATTGTAGTTCACAAACATTAATAAGCGTTGTTACGGATCTCAAAATTGACCTTGCCAGACCAAACGCGCTGTAAGCCCACAAACACGGAGCACTAACACTAAACCCACAAATACCAAACAAGCTGCCATCATTATTCCCTTTCACGTGTTTACCACATGCCAAACCAGCTGATACGACTCAGACAACAGCGTGCTTGATGCCTACCAGATTTCACCCAACGCCTACCAGGTACGCTAAACGCAATTGACGCTTGACGTTCACTGAAACAGTGATGAGACGCCGCACGAAGTGTCGCTTCACTGAAGCAGTGATGAGACGCCGCACAGGTCGCTTCACTGAAACAGTGATGAGACGCCGCACGAAGTGTCGCTTCACTGAAACAGTGATGAGACGCCGCACGAGTGTCGCTTCACTGAAACAGTGATGAGACGCCGCACAAGTGTCGCTTCACTGAAACAGTGATGAGACGCCGCCGAAGGTAAACTATACGCCGCACGTGTCGCTTCACTAAACAGTGATGGACGCCGCAATTGTCGCTTCACTGAAACAGTGATGAGACGCCGCACGAAGTGTCGCTTCACTGAAACAGTGATGAGACGCCGCACGAAGTGTCGCTTCACTGAAACAGTGATGAGACGCCGCACGAAGTGTCGCACACTCATCGACTGACCTCGAGCCAGCGCCATTAAACTGTCGCGTCGCGGTCACTGACATCTTGGCTTGTGAGACGGTCATATCTGCCGCGCCGTGAGGGGCCGGTGTAGCCCCTCAGACGGGGCACTACCGCGCTCTCGCCAGCCACTCCCGCCCGCCGGCCGGGGCCACCCACTGTTTGGTGTGTCCCGCAGTCCTCGTGCGCAGCTCGGCGCCACATCTGGCGCAGAATCTGGTGACGGCGCGCCAGTTCAGCAGAGCGAACGCCTGTCGACCGGCCGACACGGTCAGGTCACCTCAGGTCAGCGGTACATCACTTCAGGGCGCAGGTCAACAGCACACCGCCACAGGTCAACAGCATGCCGTCTCGGGTCACCTCAGGCTACCTCTGGTAGGCTATCTCAGGCAAGCAGCAGGTCGCGCCCGGTCAACAGCAGGCTGGAACGACCTGCCGGACCAGACGAGATAAAGGTGGCAAGTAAAGCAAGTTTAGAGAACAGTCCAACAGTACCCTGGCCCAGTCAGACTGGAATGTGTGTGTCACTTCCATCGGGCAGTACCCACGTGTAACATCCTGCAAACCTTCTCCCAGGGCAGTACCTAAGTGGGGAATAGTGTGAGCCTCCTCCCTAGGGGTAAGATGCTCGTCTCACAATCGAAAGGTTATGTGTTCGAGTCTCACCTGTCGCTACTCTTCGCCCGCGACCAATCGGCGTGAGAGATTGGTGACGCTACATGACTCAACGGTCGACGTGTCGTAAAACCAATAACCAACCAACCAACTCCTCCCGGGGCGGTACCCACGCTAGCCAAGGTGAGCCTCCTCCCAGGCAGTACCCAGGCGATATGTGATGAGCTCCACCAAAGCAGTGCCCATGTGACACATGGTGAGCTTTTCCTCGGGACAGGACCCACGTGAGACATCGTGTGAGCATCTTCTAGGGCAGCATCCATACGAGACATGGAGCAAATCTCCTCCAGAGGTGCGCACGTGAGACATTGTGGAAGGCTCCTAGTGCAGTACCCACGTGAGACATCATGTGAGGATCCTAATGCAGTACCCACGTGAGAAATTGTGGAAGGCTCCTAGTGCAGTACCCACGTGAGACATCATGTGAGGCTCCCAATGCAGTACCCACGTGAGACATCATGTGAGGCTCCGAATGCAGTACCCACGTGAGACATTGTGGAAGGCTCCTAGTGCAGTACCCACGTGAGACATCATGTGAGGCTCCTAATGCAGTACCCACGTGAGACATCATGTGAGGATCCCAATGCAGTACCCACTGAGACATCATGTGAGGATCCTAGTGCAGTACCCACGTGAGACACCATGTGAGGCTCCCAATGCAGTACCCACGTGAGACATCATGTGAGGATCTAAATGCAGTACCCACGTGAGACATCATGTGAGGCTCCCAATGCAGTACCCACGAGAGACATTGTGGAAGGCTCCTAGTGCAGTACCCACGTGAGACATTGTGGAAGGCTCCTAGTGCAGTACCCACGTGAGACATCATGTGAGGCTCCCAATGCAGTACCCACGTGAGACATCATGTGAGGCTCCCAATGCAGTACCCACGTGAGACATCATGTGAGGATCCCAATGCAGTACCCACGTGAGACATCATGTGAGGATCCTAGTGCAGTACCCACGTGAGACATCATGTGAGGCTCCCAATGCAGTACCCACGTGAGACATCATGTGAGGCTCCTAGTGCAGTACCCACGTGAGACATCATGTGAGGATCCCAATGCAGTACCCACGCGAGACATCATGTGAGGGTCCCAATGCAGTACCCACGTGAGACATCATGTGAGGATCCCAATGCAGTACCCACGTGAGACATTGTGGAAGGCTCCTAGTGCAGTACCCACGTGAGACATCATGTGAGGCTCCTAGTGCAGTACCCACGTGAGACATCATGTGAGGCTCCCAATGCAGTACCCACGTGAGACATTATGTGAGGCTCCAAATGCAGTACCCACGTGAGACATCATGTGAGGCTCCTAATGCAGTACCCACGAGAGACATTGTGGAAGGCTCCTAGTGCAGTACCCACGTGAGACATTGTGGAAGGCTCCTAGTGCAGTACCCACGTGAGACATCATGTGAGGATCCCAATGCAGTACCCACGTAAGACATCATGTGAGGCTCCCAATGCAGTACCCACGTGAGACATCATGTGAGGGTCCCAATGCAGTACCCACGTAAGACATCATGTGAGGCTCCCAATGCAGTACCCACGTGAGACATCATGTGAGGCTCCCAATGCAGTACTCACGTGAGACATCATGTGAGGCTCCTAGTGCAGTACCCACGTGAGACATCATGTGAGGCTCCCAATGCAGTACCCACGTGAGACATCATGTGAGGCTCCTAGTGCAGTACCCACGTGAGACATCATGTGAGGCTCCTAATGCAGTACCCACGTGAGACATCATGTGAGGCTCCTAGTGCAGTACCCACGTGAGCATCATGTGAGGCTCCTAATGCAGCACCCACGTGAGACATTGTGGAAGGCTCCTAGTGCAGTACCCATGTGAGACATTGCGCGAGGATCCTCCAAGTGCAGTACCCACATGTGACATGGTGTGTGCCTTCCCCAGGCAGTACCCACATGAGGAATTGTGCAAATCTTCTCCCACGGAAGTATCCAGGTGAGGTATGATGTAAATTTTATCCCAGGGTAGTACCCACGTGATACATCATGCGAGGCTCCTCCTAGTGCAGTACCCACGTGAAAACATCGCGCAAGGCTCCTCCTAGTACAGTACCCACATGAGACAGCGTGCGAGGCTCCTCCTAGTGCAATACCCTACTCCTAGTGAGAAATCGTGCAAGTCTTCTCCCAGGCAGTAGCCATATGAGGAATTGTATACATTTTCTCCCAGGGAAGTACCCAGATGAGGTATGGTTTAAATCTTCTCCCAGGGCAGTACCCACTTGAGACATGGTGTGGGCCTCCTCCCAGGGCAGCACCTACTTGAGACATGGTGTGGGCCTCCTCCCAGGGCAGCAGAAACAGAGCGTGGCGCGGGTCGGCGAACTCTGCGGCGGCGATGTGGCGCGCGCGGCCAGCCACCTCAGCGACCTCAGAGCCATCTGGTAGCGCCACCGCGAAACACAGCTGGCCGGTGTCGGCCACGTGCAGCAGCACACAGTCACTGGTGACGTCATCGACAGGACACAGAGACTGCAGGTCTGGGGGTACACCAGTGAGAGGGTCACGAGCAGCAGCACACAGTCACTGGTGACGTCATCGACAGGACACAGAGACTGCAGGTCTGGGGGTACACCAGTGAGAGGGTCACGAGCAGCAGCACACAGTCACTGGTGACGTCATCGACAGGACACAGAGACTGCAGGTCTGGGGGTACACCAGTGAGAGGGTCACGAGCAGCAGCACATAGTCACTGACTTTTACTGGTGCTTACTGTAGGCTTACTATTAAAAATGACCTACAGCTCTACTAACATACAGTACAACAATTCGGTAATACCAGACAGTGGATTGATTGATTATTTGGGCTTAAGGGCGCGCCGACTACTCGGTCATTTGGCGCCCAAATACCAGACAGTCTCAGTGTCAAACAAACTGTTGTCATTCTAGGAATCCAGTTCAATTACGAGTGAGACGCAAATTGGACCACACCCCCAGTCGTGTTCCAGACTGCATCAGTCGTAGCGCCTGTGCCGGGTCCCATTTTAAAAAAATAAAAAAATAAAAAATTAAAGGTTATTAAAAGCCCCACGGGGCCCCCCTGGGTGAAACTCATATAAAAAAAAAAATAAAAAAAAAAAACCCCCCCCCCCCCCACCCCCCCCCCCCCCAAAAAAAAAAAAAAAACAAACCCCCCCCAACCAAAACCCCCCCCCCCCCCCCCCCCCCCCCAAAAAAAAAAAACCCCCCCCCCCCCCCCCCCCCCCCCAAAAAAAAAAAAAAAAAAAAAAACACCAGCCGCCCTGCTGGCCATATAGGCGATTCAGCTTATAAGAGACTCACGTATTGAAATACACCAAACAATTACAAACCCTCCCCCCAACCCAATGCCAAAAAAAATCCACAAACCCACCCCAAAGGAAGGGGAACCCCCCAAACCAAAAAAAAAAAAAAAAAAAAAATTAAAAAAAAAAAAAACCCCAAAACCAAAAAAAAAAAAAAAAAAAAAAAACCCCCCCCACCCCCCCCCCCCCCCACAAAACCCCCCCCAAAAAAAAAAAAAAAAAAACTTTTAAAAAATTTTTTTTTTTTTAAAAAATTTTTTTTTTTTTTAAAAAAAAATTTTTTTTGGGGGGTTTTTTTTCTATCCCTTTTGGGAAAAAAAAATTTAATTTTTTAATTTTTTTTAAAAAAAAATTAAAAAACATTAGCCATGCTGGGATCGATATTCCAGCCATAGGCACAAGGGACAGCTGTTTGTTGGTTGGCTGGTTATTTGGGCTTAGGGGCGCATCGACTGCGATGGTCATACAGCGCCCAAGGACAGCTGTTTGCAAATCATGGATCAGACAAGAAGAGCGAATCTGATGATTGCACACAGGACGGTTCTGAAAGATGCCCAATCAGTCTGATGTTGCCCTGATCAGCCAACATGAAACATTCACACATTCATTTGTTGTACGTTTCACCAATGCTTCGAAGCTGTTTGGACGCTAGGCGACATTTCGTGGTCATAATGTTAATGAAAAGCTTCTCAGTCAACCTGATGATGTTTCTTTTCAACGCTTTACTTCCTTTATTGGGGTTCTTCAAGCACCAAAGGACAGACAAGCAAAAAATCATAGCACTAGTGCACCCTAGGCTCGAAGGAAATTCGGATTTTCTGCCAAAATATGTACAGAACACAGATTGGTACTAGCACAGGTCTGTCGCGGGAGCCTGAGTCACTGGGGTGTCCAGGTCATCCTAACCTGCCAGACTGGGTCACCAGAGTTCCCAGAGCATCCCCACCTGTCAGACGGAACCACCAGAGTTCCCAGGGCGTCCCTACCTATCAGACGGAACCACCAGAGTTCTCAGAGCGTCCTCATCTGTCAGACTGAACCACCAGAGTTCCCAGGGCATCCCCACCCTGAACCACCAGAGTCCCAGAGCATTCCCACCTGTCAGACTCAACCACCAGAGTTCCCAGGGCGTCCTCACCTGCCAGACTGAACCACAAGAGTTCCCGGGGCGTCCTCATCTTCCATAATGAGTCCCCAGAGTCCCCAAAGCGTCCTCACCTGCCCGACTGAACCACCAGAGTTCCCAGTGCGTCCCCCACCTGCCAGACCGAACCACCAGAGTTCCCAGGGCGTCCTCACCCGTCAGACCGAACCACCAGAGTTCCCAGGGAGTCCTCACCTGGGCGTCCTCACCTTCCATTATGAGTCCCCAGAGTCCCCAAAGCGTCCTCACCTGTCCGACTGAACCACCAGAGTTCCCAGTGCGTCCCCCACCTGCCAGACCGAACCACCGGAGTTCCCAGGGCGTCCCCCACCTGCCAGACCGAACCACCAGAGTTCCCAGTGCGTCCCCCACCTGCCAGACCGAACCACCGGAGTTCCCAGGGCGTCCTCACCCGTCAGACTAAGCCAGCGGAGGCTGTGTGACCCGTGGCGCAGCAGCGCAGTCCGGTGGCCGGAGTGGCTCCGCCGCTGTGCTGGCGCCGCATCGGCCGCGTCACCCACCAGAGGTCGGCGGCTGAGGAACGGCAGGAACCGAGCGTGCCGCAGCAGGTCCGCACACCTGGCGGCGCAGTGGGCCGACATTGGGACACGGGACATTTCGACCGAGCACCAGACGCAACACGGGAACAGTCGACGCCCAAGCAGGGGCGGAGCCAGGAAACTATATCAGAGGAGAAAACTTGTGCTGCAGGGGCGCCATGTTTCCGGAGGGGGCAACGTTTTTACTGTGGAGAGTGCCATCGAAGAAAAAAAAACAGTACTACATGTGCATTGCATCATGCAATTGCATGCTGGGTGTGCATATGTGGCTTGAAATCATATGCACACATTTAATGGTGAAAAGTGAAAGCCTGATGCCAAGGCAGGCTCTAATTTGGATATACTGTGGTGGCACAACACTGGTTTGGTCTTGCTCAGCATGGATGCATCTGGTACTGTGGATATCTTCAGGAGATCGTGGGTCATTTCCACAACCACTGGCTAGTATGGATTATCGTCGGTTCATTCAATGGTATGGACTGCATAACAGGTATACATGGTTTAACCATATAGCCAGACTTCACTTTGTACAGGTATGTATTCGCTTCTTTATTTATTCACTTATAGGGGGGGGGGAGGCACATCTGACAAATATGGGTTCACAAAAGGTATCCATAATCTGATACGGAAACTGCAAAATGGAGCAAATGCATGTCTGTACTTTGTGCCTTCCTCGATCCATTAAAAAATCATCACGTGGTCTCGTCACTCACTGACATTTAACTTTTGCTGACGATGCTTGACATCGTAGTAAATTAAAAACATGGGGGAAACAAAATGGGGATTCATCTTAGGTACAGCTCAGAGACTGCCAACAATTCACACCTCATTTGTAATATTTGCTCACATGTGCTCATTACGCCAACATCGCCTGGATAATGTCAGGCACATGACGACCAGCCCTGACAATGCTCCCCAGGACACACCTGGAATCGTCTTCTCTGACAGCCTGCAGCAGCTTTATCCGCTGTACGTAGGTGAGGGTGGAAGTACGGCGAAGATGGGCCACAGTCGATAGCCCTGGAGCCAGTCGTCGCGCCAACATCGTGTCTCACGTCGCCGTCGCTTCAGTGCCTGCAGCACCATCATTCACCAGTCACCTCACTACTGCACAGCAAGTCTTAGCCAGGGTTTGGCTGCAAAAACTTCATTGGACGTCCTAATCTAGGAACCTTGACACTTTCTGACATTGAAGATGTCATAGTGCAGCCCATTCTGCAGCATAGACGGATAGTGACATTATTGGCTTGACATGGGTCCACAGGTGTCCAGAGTCAATATCAGGAAACACATGTCACCAGGGCTGCAGCAAAAATTGCATTGGTGACAATGCCAATACTAAGATTCCATGCTGACCACTCAGCTAGATGGCATGCAACATGTATTATTTCTGAAACACACCAATGTTTACTTCTGATCTTGGAATATTCTTAGGTATCTAGAGGAACAACTTGGTATAACTAGTAAATTATGGCACTTATTTTTAAAGAACATTTAGAGCCAAGAAATAATTACAAAGTCCAAAGTAACCACTGCTTATAATGATTGGCAAACAACATCTTCTGGTGTTGAGTTTATGGGTATCAAACTATGAAATCATATATTCTTAAATACTAATAAGCAACCATCTATGGGCATACAAGTAAGCAATGGCCAAACCACACTGTGAAACTTGGGAAACAATGTTCACAACAACCGTCACCAATACATCAATGGATGGCGTGTCCAAGTCATGTACTGGAGTGGAAATTAATGGAATTATTTTTTTTTAGGTTAGTGGGGATTTGATTTTCATTCATTTTTAGAAAACTTTTTTTAAAGGTTCACATTATAATATGCTGTGCCAGGTTTGACATGCCATTGGACAACTGAAAGCCCAATTTTTGGTATTATTTTGCTTGCCCACTAAAAGGTACCCATTTGTATTAGAACTAAATGGTTACATTGTCATAATCACATCCCAAAACATGTTTCTAAAATATTATTGTCTGGAAATGACTCTAAGATAAAACCAGATTTGCCTTTGTTGCAACAGAAATACTCAGAAATACAGAGATATAATACCCTCTCATCCAATGGTGGTATATGAATCAAACATCTAATGGTTGTATACTGGAATCGTCCAACCAGACGCCAGAATAATCTCTATATTTTGCTTAAAGGTGTGTCAAAAGTTTGTTGCTGAAGATAATTGGCTCATCAACGGTGCCTAGCGTTATGTATTAGGCAGCGTGTTCATGCACAATCATTGCTCTGGCTAATTAAATTTCAGTTGTCAGGGTGACATAAGTATTTACTAAATTATCTTTTCCTAGCAGTTTTTACCTGGGGTACTTCTGTAGACCCCCAAGGAACCAAGATTCGTTTTGTGAATGGTTTTGTCAGTGTAATTGTTGCAGATGCTGCTTGTAAGAGTGCATGGGTAAGTGAGTGAATGTTTTATACAGGAGAAATGTTCAGGTTGTATTGTAAATATGAAGGTTCCTGAAAGTTGGCCCAGTCAACCTTCAAATGTTTCCAGCTCAGGATAAAAATTGGTGTGGTATTGGCAACTGCTGAAAGGGTGGGCATTAATTTGATGGGGTAGTGGTTGCTATAATGAATGTCGGTGCCTGTGGTCCAATCAAAATCGTTGGTAGGGCTGGAGGGCAAATTGATATTAATTGCAGTTCCTGCATGTGTCCTCGGTGAAAAACATTGGCTCTCCAGTGTTAAGCAATAATAAATTGTATCTGTGTAAACTGTGATCAACAAGATACTATATGACCTGTGTAGTTGATGCACCCCTAAACCACACAATAGCGATCAACAATGCATTCACCAGTGCCTGGAAGTGTACATGTTTTATCCCATGCTGGAATATGTGCAATAAAATATCCCAGTAAAAGGAAGGGGTTTTTGAAATGCACTATAAGAATTTCTAATTGTTTCAATGCTGGCCATAACGATCGCACGATGGGTCTGTACTACCGACCGTAACGAGAGCATGCAGTCTATACCAGCACATGTAGCGAGCGTACATATGAACTGGCTCTAACTCTATGAACTGTGGAACACGCATACTTTCTGTATGTACGGGCGGTGCTGGCTGGGGTGGAGTGGAGGCCAATTGTGACCTCATTTGAACCTGAAGACATCGACCTGGGGTCATGAAATGAGTTCACTACAGCCGTAATTCCTCCAAATTGTGTGCTTCTGGTTTCAGATCTCAGGTGTCCGAACCCCCCAATGAACGTTATGTGAGAGACATGTTGACCAGGCATCTTCTGCACTTCCTACAGTAGCATTGCTTGCACTCAAAATGTAATGCCATACCTATGACGTATAGTATATACCTAGCCCGGGACCTCTTCCAAGGGCGTATCCAAGAGGGCAGGTGTGGATCCAGCATTTTCTTTCATGGAAGGGGCATGTCTGGAGCCACTGGATGAGCCCTCAGGGGTGCCTTCAACTGCAAATTGTGAGAGGGGTGCACTCGAGAGTTTTGTAAGGGAGACTGGCTGAAAATTTCAAGGGGATGCACTCAATGATTCTAAGGGGCACATTTTCATCTCATTGGGTGCCTTTATCTGAACAATTAGAAAGGGTTGCACTCGAGCCTCACTGCAGGACCACTTCTGGTAAGATGGGTACCACCTTGCCATGAGCAGACAAATATCCTGTGCCCTCTGTATCTGTCTCCGCAAGGGAATGAATGGCAGGGATGCAGCAGGTCAGAGTACAGGCCTAATGGGGAATAGATGTGGTTTTTGCTTGATACATTAATATATATTTAGCACCCAGGTGCGTTGGTAGGCGTAGGATCTGGAAAAGCCACTGATTAGTAAAGGTACCATGGTAATGGCAGGTAATGGAGGAAAGGTACAGTGTTAACAGTCAGGTAACGGAGAGGTACTGTGGTAGTGGTCAGGAATGGAGAAAAGGTGCCGTGGTAACGGTCAGGTAACAAAGGAGAGATATCGTGATAATGGTCAGGTAACGGAGGAGAGGTAATGCTGGCTAGTCTGAAGCCAGGGAGATACTGCCACCAATTGACACCTGTGAAATGTACCATCTAATCGCACCTCCACTTAAGTGTGGTCGACCTCCAGGGAGAGATGTTCCCAGAAACGTGAGATGGGATATTTATTCAACAGAATGTCGGTAGGTAGGTAGGTACCTACATAGGTAAAATAACTGATGAAGCTTGAAACCTAGTTATATAAGTGCATGCATTTGTGAAAGCGTACAGGTCAGTCAGTTGAGTGAAGTAGACAGCTATTATGGCAGATGGCTATTGGACACAGAGCATTAGAGATAAGTAGAGAAACGAGCTATAATTGACATGGTTAAGCACGATTAATGACACCGAGATCTTACGACAAAGGGTGAACCTTCTGTACACCACGTCGACTGTATCACTTGGGTGACTATCATTTGAAAATGATAGTCATTTTCACCACCTAAACGCCACAGCATCAACGTTCTACTTCCACAACACACTTTGCAACCTCAATATATAACTAGTTATTATGTTTATTTATGTTTAGTTATTATTAGAGTTCAATGCCAAGAAAAAATGCTGTGACGTTACTAATGCTTGAAGGCGAACTTTGGGGGGTGATTCAGAACATCCAAAAAACTAACATCCAAAGACAAAAAGTCCAATTACAAAACATCCAAGAAACGTAAAGTCCAAAAACCTAACGTCCAAAAACCAAACGTCCAAAGTACATAAAGTCCAAAAACCGAACATCCAAGGATCCCAAAAGTCCAAAGACGCAAAGTCCAAAGACGCAACGTCCAAGAACCAATAATCAAGAACTTCACAGGGTAGTTCATACCTTCTCCGCTAGGCGAATAATTCGCGACTCTATTGCATCCTTACCGAATGCTTAGAAGAACGCATCCAAAGCCGTTATCGGATGTTATCGAGGGATTCTTCGCCGTTGTACAGTCGAGTCTGGCGAATTTGTCTGCTGAGTTTGAAAAAGGAGATTCTGCGTGGTAACGGGAACTGTTGCCATTGTGGTTATTTCTGATGGCTTGGATTTGGCGATTGTTGCTTCGGCCTCCTGCCTACCTTGGTTTAGTTTCCTGGTAAGTGGCAAGTGTAACTATTACGATATGTGCTGGATTAGGTAGGTTAACTGCAAATTACTGATTTTTATTTGCATCCATTTGCTGTCTTAACACTTCAATATCACGTGACCATCTGTGGTTGTGTCACATTCTTATACCATATGGTTATATGCATGTCGGTACCTAGGTGGGTAGTTGCCTACCTAGGTAGGTACCCACCTACCTATAATGAGAATTGATTTATTAGTGCGTGCATAGATCAAGAGGGAATCCCACAAAATACGTTAATGTTACCAGCACTCCAGTTGGTGGCACATCGATTTTGAAAAGTTGATGAAAAATGATACCATGATTCAGGGAATAAGTTGGAAGATCATAAGTGAGTAGGGTTAGATATATCTTGTTAGGTACCTAGGTAGGTATCTCTGTCAAATGTGGTGAATATTTGCATTTGAATTCAATATGTGGTATTTGATGGGGTGCTGAGTATTCTTTTGTCTATGCTGATAGTATCTCAGGGAATTGGTGGTTTTATTTTCCATCTTCGTAAACTCCATTTTTTGAAATTATTTGTATAATCATGAATGCTGACACACCAGAGGCCAATTTCACTAAAATCACAAGCTGTGTATTCACACCGAATTCTGTGTGAATACACAGTTTGTGCTGTTATTTGTAAAGATGGCATTTCACTAACATCACAAGCTAACAAAACTACAAATCCAAAGTACATCGTTTGTTAGTCACAAACTACACAGAAATGTATGTTATTATATTGTCTGAATTTCACCAAGGTTGTCGGGTGTTCACAATCTTGGCAAATACACCGCTTGCGATAACACACCTAGGCTGTGTGAATTTTGGTGGAGAGCATTGGCAGTAAAGGAAACATGGATGAATTTGATTTGTTTTTTGAGGAGGCTCTGCCACGGCGAGCAGCAAGGGTGTTCAAGCCTCTTAACAACCTACACTTTGAGAGTGAAAACTACTTCCTAATCTTCATTGTTGGATGAAGAGGGACATTACAGGCTAGAACCAAACATCTGAATAGATGGCTATGTTTAGTTCTTCTCATGAATTCAGGGGGCCATGCCCCCCCCCAGACAGGGATGGATACAATGGGGACGCTGGGGGCATGTACCTCCTCCCCATGAAAAGTTGGCACCTTCCGGCCGGGTAAATGCGCCCCTCCGGGAAGGCTAGAGTGCACCCCTCAAATTTGTTTGCCAGAGGCACCTCTGAGGAAAAGGTGTCCCTTGGAAGAAAAGGCTGCCTTCTGGGAAGGCCTGAGTACACAAACCTAGGTAGGTAGGTAAGTAGGGTAGCTACTACCTGCCTAGAGCCCAGGGGTGTATGTTGTTTTACACCTTTGAGGAGGCAAGTGTCCCCTCAGTGTTGGCTTTGGCCCCCGCACTAATTTCAACTTTTAACATGGAACCCCGTGGAGTGTCCCCTCCAATCCATTTGGGCCTGCCCATTGCCTTCACGTATTTTGTCCCCACCCCACCCCCAAACAATTTTCACAAATCAACACCCATGCTAGAGCCTCTAGGACCCTGCTGGTATTGGTACATACCTTGCTTAAGTAGCATACCGGATTGAAGGTAGCTAAGGAGGCTTGTTCTTCATGCATGCAAACTTCCACTTGCATCAGTCATTCAGTAGGTCCAAGGCAGGCGCCTACATACCCGACACAGCCCACAACCAGCATAAACTGATCCACAAAACACGAAGGTCACTGTCATGTTGAATCACTTTGGGCTTATTATTTGGGCTTGCCTGCCATCGGAACCCAGGGGTGGATCGATAAATTTGAATGATTGAGGAACTAGAAATTTAACTATCGATGTAGGGTAAGGCCTCGGATAACATGGTAAAAATACGGGTACGGCCAGATACAGGGGCATTGGGGTGCATTCCTCCAGTGCTCCCACATGGAAGGTGGCTCTCCTCCGGCCCGGGCCGGGCAGAGGAGCCGCTCTGTAAAGGCTCTAATACTTTCCCCCCCAACAAATTGTTCCGTCTTAGGTGCCCCTCTGAGGCTTCCAGCGGAGGTACCCCTCCAGGTGCTTTAGCAGAGCAGCCTTCCATAGAAATGACATCCCTCCAGACAATTGCCTTATGGAAATTCCTGTATCCACCCCTGATGGGGGGGGGGGGGGGAATTGCACAGGCAGTGGCAGAAGATGCCATCACCCCATGTCGGCAAACAAAATAATGAATGGGGGAATGGAGCAGCTAGGATGAAATCGTGGTCTGAATCCGGTGATGTTTGGGACAATCTGTGGGTTGTGATGGGATGGGTAGCGGGTTCGTCACTGTGTAGGAGGAGCACAAATTTCCATTGGGGGCACATGCCCCCAGTGCCCTCTGTATCCACTCATGTATTGAGGATAATGAAGCATATACATTAGCAGTCCAAGAATCCAGGGAGGGATTCTCGGCCTGCTGGGATGTCAGCTGATTTTCCTCTCAAGGGTTTATTGCATTGAAGGAAACTGTTTAAAATGAAATATCATATGTTCTGTCGTTCGGTCTTATGTATCTTAATTCTTCATTACATTATTAATTCGTCAGAATTTCTTCCCTTAATCATTATTGTAAATAAATCATATTATGTTGTAATATCTGTGTTCCTTTTTACTGAAAGACATTGTAAAATCACACAGTTTGTAATACATTTGCAACATCCTGCCAGGATTACAATTTTGCCATTACAGAGCCATTGCCATTACAATTTTGCGATTTCACCTTTGTGAAACTTGATTTAACACAGTTTGTGGTTTGCATCACACTGTTGGCAAACTGTGTGAGTACAAAAGCAAAAGTGAAATTGGCCACAGGTTCCCCATTTTTGGAACTTCTTTATATGTCATTACTGCACTCAAATCAATTTCAGTGTGAAGTAAAGAAAAATTGTGTGTTGTAGCTCATCATTTTGATGTGGTGTCACCTTATTTGGTACATTGGTTTGGTTGTGGACCTAAGAAAACTAAGTTGAATTATAATATTAACATGCTTAAAGGCAGCAACAATAGTCAGTTTTACAGCTGCAATTTGCTCTCCCATCTAGTTGCTTTTCATCCTTCCAAGTTATTCCTTGCTTCAACTAAACATTGCAGATATAAACTAAAAAAGTACATCAAAGAAAATTTATTGTTTAAAAAATTGATGTCGCTCCATTTTTTTTCAGCATTTTCATTGACATTTCAACTTGTTTCTGGGTGGTGAGAATAAAACGATTTTAGTCCGATTGTTTTAGTATAATTTTCCTTAAACCATTTCATGTTCCAAAACCTATATCCCAATACGGGACAGGCAACAAATCAGTTGGTACATGAGCGTCCTACTTGTGGGGTGTGCTGTGAATATTTATTAGTTGTGTGGCATGAGCATGTTGGCAGTATCAGGTATGGATTTATAAACTTGGTTGACATCGATTAAGTGTACTTTTGTTATCATTTTCTCTACCGTTGCTCAGGAAGTTGGCTTATAACCACATCCTTCGCTAATTTAACCACAGCGCCAATTTGTCATCTGGCAGTTATCTGTCGGCTGCCAGATACCGTAGAGCTGAATGCAGTCTTGAAGTAAATTAGAAAGTGTATTGCAATTTGCTGATATTTGTAAGTTTAATTATACTTATTTCAGCAGCATCAATAGTAAAACCTATTTCGTTATTAAAACTGATATGAGAATTAGATTTGGTGGTCACTTTTAATTTATGCAGATCACTATGCCCTGTCTTCTCCCTCTATCTTGCTCCGGAGACCATGTGACCTGGGAGCAAATGTCCACTGTAAAACCAGCTACTGCTGCTATAGCTGCTAAGAAGCTCATTACCTTCTACACATTTATGTTTAAAAATGCAATGGAGGGCCAATAGAGGTAGATGGTGATATAGTGGGTGATGATTGTGAACTAGTTCAGTCAATAAGCAATCAGTTATCATCAGTCTTTACTAAGAAGAACATTGGAAACCACTGATGGTTATGCTGTGGTGAGTGATAGGTTGGAGTAGTTCACAATATCTACAGAAGATGTAGAAAAGCAGTTGGAGAATTTAAGGGATAATAAAGTTGCTGGACAAGGTGATATTTATGTTATAATCTAAATAGAGTGTTCTCAAGTTTTTGCAATTACCCTGGGTGTAATTTTTAGGAGATATATGTAGTATTCGGAAATACCGGAAGATTGGCAAAATACAAATGTATCAGTTTTCAAAAAGGGAAGCGTAAAGTGGGTATGAAACTATGTGCCAATCAGTTTTACATCCATAATTTGCAAGGTATTAGAAAACCGGCTGAAGAGGTAGTTCAGACTCATCTACATAAGCACTACCTTTTAAGGGATACTCAACATTGATTTTGATCCAGGAGATCTTGTTTAGCTAACCTACTGAAGATTGTGGAGTATGCAACTAGAGAAATAGACAATCAAAACAGGATAGATGTTGTGTACTTTAGCAAATATTTTGATGAAGTTCCACATGGGCATCATCTAATTAATCAACTAGAGCAGAATGGGATTGATGGAAAAGGTATAGGTTGGATTGAAGCATGGTTAAGTGGGCTGAAACAAAGGGTTGTGTTATATGGTTGCAAATCTGAATGGAAGAATGCTCTGAGTGGAGTGTCATATGACTCTGTTCTGGGTCCACTTCTCTTCATCATCTTTGTGAACAATATTGAGGTAGGGCTCAGGGATAGGGTGTTCAAATTTGCTGGCGACATCAGGCTGGTAGGAGTGGCTAACAGTATATATCAATTTAGTAATATTAAACTAGTCTTGGAGGACCTAAAAGTGGGATGATCAATGGCAATGTCTTCCATCTATGAAAGGTGTAAGGTGGGGGTCCATCTGGGGTCTGGAAGCAAGACATCCTGATATACAATGGGTGTAGGGAACTGGATATTACTGAAGAGGAAAGAGACTTGTGTGTGTTAGTTTCAAATGGCCTTAAAACAGAAAACAATGCACCTCAGCTAGGAACAAGGCAGTCAGAATGCTCGGGATAATTAATAAGAGTGTGAGGTCCCATATACCTCTGTTCTGTGTCCACTTCTCTTGGTCAACTTTGTGAACAGCATTGAGGCCAGACCAGGGTTGGATTTATGTTTTGAAATTCTGGATTTGGAGATGAAAATGTTTGAGACTTCTAAGTTGGAGAGGATAATTTACCATTCTGTTTCACATCAAGGACTCATTTTTGTATTTTCAGTCAGTTTTGCACATGCTGATCAGGGAGATTAAATGAGATAATGACTGATAATGAGATCAGTCATTTTCAAACAATGCTGGTTATCTTTTGGAGAACAAAGAGTGGATAATTTATTGGAGTATAATGTTCTAGATGAGTTCCCAATTTATGGTATTAAAATATAGGGTGGACACATTGTGAGGTTGGAGAATCTGGTTTTTTTTTCTCCTTTTTCTAATTAGTGGTGGATGGGGGTGATATTTATGCTAGATATTTATACTAGTCTGCACAGTGTACACTGTGCAGAACCCTTCCAGACTCATTCAACTCCATCCAGACATGGATGGAGTTGAAAATTATTGATGGAGCACCAAAACCATGCATGTGCTACAAATTACCAAGTGAATAGGGCTAGATAGATATTGGTATGTGCATAGAATGTTGATGGATAGTTCCAATGGAATTTATAATGTAGTATTGGTTAGGGTGCTGAGTATCTTGTTGTCTCGACTTATAGTACCTTCCCTTTATGGGCTTAGCCAGATTGGTCTGTGTAGCTCTTGTTAAGTCTGAACACTTTATGACTTTGTGATCTAACAGTAGCTAGAGAAGATATGGAAAACAGGTGCAGAAAATATAATGTAATAAAGCTGCTGGACCTCATGGTCCAGATTTTATCCAGAGTAGAATGGGAAAGTCATCCATTTTCGCTGGATTCTGAGCCATGTTGGTAGAATAGGCAATGAAGAAACCTACGGTGCTGCCAGATGGGCAGCACAGGCTCCCTTATGCAGAGCATTCCCAATACTTGCCAGGAACCTAGGGATCACGGTTTTCCGGAGGAATAAATGGCCAGCGAGCTGGGATGAGCTTGTTTCTAACAAAGTACGGACAATTTCGCCCTCTCGCGGTCAGTGTCCCTCGTGGTAGCGTGGGACAAGGCGAGATGAGGTGATCCTCTGCCATCTTTTCGTTGGGCATGCTTATGTCATCCATAGTTACGTCCTAAATGATGATAATAAGGCACTGTGTCCAAGATGTGGTGCAGTGCAAATAGAGTGTCACACTCACATTCTAATTTCATCTCCGAGGTATGCTCTGGAGCGTCGACGTCTTTCCGGAGTGGTCAGGCCCACTGCATAGTAGCATTCTTAGGTGACGAATCACGGGTAGTTCAGTCTGTAAATCTCTTCAGCTTTCTTTCTGATGTTAAATGTTGTACTATCTACTTGGGTTGTTGGCATAAATGTCATATATAAAGAAGGATGCATATAGTACAGTTGACGTGGTATGGTAACCTTTTGAGCAATTCATTAGTATTATCCAGCACGTCGTGCAACCAGTGCAATTACTCATGGATTTTGAATGATTATGTGTGTGTGTGTGCGAATGATCAACTCTGGTCGAAGCGCCCTGAAGCCAAAATAACTAACTGAATGATTATGTGTGTCTGGAAAAAGATATCGAAAGCGATGTAAGACAACGTTGTTTGGTGTCGATTTTAACCCAGCTGTTGGAATTCGAGAACGCTTCACTGACCATGCCGATTTTCTTTGTCTAACCTGCTCACCGTTTCTGATAAATATGCTCATGTCTGCCCTGCCCGCCAGGTGGGGCTCGCCGGGGTGAACGGCCACGTGTACGCGGTGAACGGCTTCGTTTGTACTACCTACCTAGACCATCGAGATGTACGACCTGGGACGAGAGCACGTACATCTGCAGCGTCATGAACTATCATCAGCTGTGCGATGATGTGGACGTGGTGCGTTCGCCGCCCAGCGAGTGCCAGCTGTGATGTCCTGGAGCGGCCACGCCGCCGGCGACACGGCCGACCACTACCGGCGCGCCGGCTCTGTCCGCAAGCCCTGGGGACGAGTGGTCTAGGGGTAAGATGCTCGTCTCACAATCGAAAGGTTGTGGGTTCGAGTCTCACCTGTCGCTACTCTTCGCCCGCAACCAATCGGCGTGAGAGATTGGCGACGCTATACGACTCAACGGTCGACGTGTCGTAAAAGCAATAACCAACCAACGTCCGCAAGCCCTGACTGTGACACGGTGATGGCGGCAGTCGGCGCAGAGGCCGACGGCTTGTGGGACGAAACGGTGCAGGCACCACGGTGCTGCCGGGCGGCCAGAGATGTGCACCCTGGAGTTTACATCTCGCTCCCGGCCGCGATGCTAGTGTGACTGCGTTGGAACTGAGACCCACCGTCACCTTGTGGGTGAGGTGGATGGTGAAAGTGAGGTCTGCCGCCCGAGTGTTCGCGAGACAGGGCGATATTTTAGCCGAGATCGTGCCGCTGGCACCGAACGGTACTAGAACCCGGCGTCCTACTGTGCTTGCAGCACAGGACTACCGAAATCGTAATGCCACGGCCAGACTTTTGAACAATTCATTAGTATTATCCAGCGCGTCGTGCAACCAGCGCAATTACTCATGGATTTTTAATGATTATGTGTGGCTGGAAAAATATATCGAAAGCGATGTAAGACAACGTTGTTTGGTGTCGATTTTAACCCAGCTGTTGGAATTCGAGAACGCTTCACTGACCATGCCGATTTTCTTTGTCTAACCTGCTCACCGTTTCTGATAAATATGCTCATGTCTGCCCTGCCCGCCAGGTGGGGCTCGCCGGGGTGAACGGCCACGTGTACGCGGTGAACGGCTTCGTTTGTACTACCTACCTAGACCATCGAGATGTACGGCCCGGGACGAGAGCACGTACATCTGCAGCGTCATGAACACCATCAGCTGTGCGATGATGTGGACGTGGTGCGTTCGCCGCCCAGCGAGTGCCAGCTGTGATGACCTGGAGCGGCCACGCCGCCGGCGACACGGCCGACCACCACCGGCGCGCCGGCTCTGTCCGCAAGCCCTGACTGTGACACGGTGATGGCGGCAGTCAGCGCAGAGGCCGACGGCTAGTGTGACGAAACGGTGCAGGCACCACGGTGCTGCCGGGCGGCCAGAGATGTGCACCCTGGAGTTTACATCTCGCTCCCGGCCGCGATGCTAGTGTGACTGCATTGGAACTGAGACCCACCGTCACCTTGGGGGTGAGGTGGATGGTGAAAGTGAGGTCTGCCGCCCGAGCGTTCGCGGTACAGGGCGATATTTTAGCCGAGATCGTGCCGCTGGCACCGAACAGTACTATAACCCGACGTCCTACTGTGCTGGCAGCACAGGACTACCGAAATCGTAATGCCACGGCCAGACTCTGCAGCATGAGTGTTCGTGTGTGATCACCGCACGTTGGACACCGCCGTCTACTGTCGAGCTGGCTCTTCGGGACGGTGACGAATCGGATGTTGTAACCTGTAGTCACGCTCCCATTCTGCCGCACCCTGAGCGGCAGGGACGCCACCTGCCGGGGACATCTGTCGGGCGACCGGCGTGTGATGGTCACTCGGAGCGAACCCATTGCAGCCAGGCTATCGAACTGTCTCCGGAAAGAGGCGCCGAGCATTCCAGCCGGCATTCGCCGTGGTCATCAATGCCACTTTCGACACCCGGTGCCGCATGGCTGATGGAGTGCCGGTATACCAGATCTTCAGTCACCGGAGCTTTACGTCGCGCGCGATGACTGCTCTCATGTCTGGTTATTCCAAAGTGCTCCAGCTTCAAAATATTGATGTGAAATTTCGCGTCTGTTTTCTAGCCACGTGTTTCATGCTGGCGTTGCGGTCGGTGGTGGGCGTGATTATGTCCTGCTAAATCAAGTGCGTCACCGACGCAATTGATCATGAAATGGTTTGTGATACGCAGCAGTCAAATGTTCTATTTTACTCTCTTCGTACCCGGTCAGCCGCAGACCTGATCGAACGAAAGTCGCATTATTGTATTAGTCACTCTGACAATAAGTCTTCCCATTCCTCGGCGCCCCATTATGTCCATTGTGGCCGTTCGATCCCCTCGTGTTGCTGTGTGCTTTCTCACCATATTCCATGTCGTTTTGGATGCATATTTAATCCACCAAATACACCTACGAACACTTCTTACGTGAAATTCGTTCAATTTCATTTTCCGACGCCATTATTTTACACTAAACCAAAGGGTACAATGCTTACCACACCCATGTAATGTGTACATCAAAAGTAATGGTAATGCCGACGCTGTTGCAGTTCACATAATCGAGCAGGAACGTTATAGTAGTCGCGCAAATCTTGCGTCCATTGCGTTTCTCTGAGCTGGTTTAGCTTATCGTTGGTTAACGTTATAGTTCGGCTGCACTCCTAGTGGCGGCAGCGAATCAATCATTGTGAAGTCTCGTTTATCATCTTGAACAACCGGACGCAATACGCAGAACTATTACGATAGCGTGGGATGTTGGCGTTGCAATTGTGATGGCAATTCAAGCTGACATTTTGGTGGATAATGTAGGGCGCTATATGACCGATGTAGTCCATGCGCCCTAAAGCCCTAATAACTAACTAACTGGTATCATGTTGCTGGCAGCCGTGATAGCTTCATACTGTGTAAGTAACAAAGTAAGCAGTTGCATGCGCTCACGTTGCCAATCTGTGTGTCTGGTACGAATATAGTCGTAGGGAATGCAGGACGATTATGTATCTAGCAATGACTTCCATGGTTCGAGAAAGTGGACTTCTTGGACTTTTCGCATCCAGAACATTTTCCGACGAAAACTATTTTCCTATTTTATCATTTGTACGTTCAATCGTCCTCTGGCAATGAGCTGCTTGTAATCAAGCGCTCACCATTCACTGGTAAGTGCAGAATGAGATTCTCATGTCATAGGTTTTGGTAAAAATATTCTTCATATTCGTGCACCCATATATTTTCCTCTTTTTATGCAGGATTATAAAGTGGAAATCCTGCCCTGATAACTTCGCAGATGGAGACATGCTATATAATTTTAGTATGAATGACCTGACTTTTCTCCACAAGTCAGAACACATTTTATCCGATGTTGTGGACCTGATTAATTTTTGAGTTCAGGAAATTCCAAATATAGAATGTCAATTGCTTGCAGGAAGTTGAATGTTTTGTATCCTATGCTACACTTTACGTGCTCTCCTATTGTTTCGTGTTGTTGGTGTGGCCTTGCCGGCCCACAATGTATTTCAGTACCTTCCATAGTATTGCGCGTATGTGATCTTCGTCTGACTACACTGGGTGACAATATTAACGAATACCAACGCAAACTACTGTCGGATATATATATATATATATATATATATATATATATATATATATATATATATATATATATATATATATATATATATGCAGAAGTGGCACAGTGAAAAAAGAAAACTTTTCCTAAGCAAACAAATCACCAACGTCTCGGCCACGTATGCCTTCTTCAAGATGACACAATACAAAATCTAAAAAATAACTAAACACAATCATGCACTCGAAATCCAGCGTTAAAAACATGACGCGTATCCCAACCTCTAGCTGGGCTGACGAACGATATAATGCAAAACACGGCGTCAAAGGTGAAAGGCAACAACAGAATACACAAAACCATTGATAACCCTCGATAATGCCAGATCCATTATCATTCACACCGCCGTGTACATGCCACGGCGCTTTATGCGTGTGTGTGCATGGGTGTAACCACGGTTTCGAAATTGAAGGGGGGAACAAACCAGGCACGCGGTAAGTTTGGACAAGATATATGGGACCCCCCCAAAAAAAACTCTTGGATTTCAGTCACTTCTTTTTCAATGTCTGGTTTTGTGATTTGCCATTGTTAAAAATAATATTTTGCTGAAAAAAATTGTAAATTTGCAGTATTGCGTGTTTTTCCCAAAAATTGTCTTAAGGATACCATGTTTATGAACGTGACTAGGATGAGGGGGACCACTTATTTTCTGTGGAAATGGAGGGCACAATTTGACATTTTGTTTGATTTTTTTATTTCGAACAAGAACTAAACAAACCTAGCCTAACCAAACCTAACCCATTTGTTTGCTTTATGGAGGAAATGCGTGTAAAAACTGTTCTTGTTACCACCTTAAAGCACAATAACACCGAAAGGTTTCCAAACATCAACAAAAAATTTCAAACAAAACTTTTTTCTTCTTCAAAAGCAGCTTAGGCGCGCCGCGGCATGCCGTGTCAAATGACACCCACTTGATGCAAATTGAACCCATAGCGATGGATGGTGAGGACTTTGAAAAAGTCAAACTAGCCTTTGACCTTGAGGTTTGGCCGTGATATATCCCGGTTTCAAAATGTTACTCGATGGTTCACCATGGGCTATCGCTTGATAGTGGATCTGGGTAGGCTTGAATGAAAACCAGAAAAAAAAATGTGAGACGAACGAAGAGATCAGCTTGAATTTTGACCCGTCGAGATGCTTTCGATTTATCCGCTGTCTGATACCGCACAAGCGACGTCGAATGACATCATTTTCTGCAAATTGAAGCCAAAGCGACGAGACGCGAGGCCATTGAAGAACTCAATCAAATATTTGACCTTGACATGTTCTGATTTGAAATGTTACTCGAGTGTTCACCACTGGTCATTGCTTGCTATCAGATTTGGATGGGTATGAGCGAAAACGAAAGACAATTGAGCGGACCGGATGAACAGCTTGGCCTTTGCCTTTGAAAAATAATTCGATTGCTTAGCGTTCTGATAGCGCATAACAAGTCACGTCGAATGACGCCCATTTGATGGAAATTGATGCGATAGCAACCGAACCTCGCGTTCAGTCGATATCGCTTCGTTATCACCATATAATAAATCAAGCTAACCTTTGACCTAGAAGTTTCTCCTTGGCATGTACCGGTTTCAAATGTTACGCCATGGTTCAACACAGGCTCAATACCAGATTCGGGCAGGTTTGGGTGAAAACGAAAACAGGGAGGAAACCGAAGAAACCGGTTTGCGTTGTACCTTGACCGTTAAGGTGGTAATGTGAGACCTATGTGTTTGCTTACATCGTGTTCAGTGCAAGCAGAATCACTTGTGGTAATTGATTCGAATGATCATAAACCCGTCGCTGAATGCCGATGCCCATGCAAATACGCCTCTGGCGAACACTTCGCTAAATACGAATACGAATACGACGTTAACTTGACGTACTTGCTTAAGGCTACCCATGACTCTCCTCCATAGTTTTGAAAATACCCAAGGGCACCCAGAGTCACGTTTGTTCAAGATATATCAATATTTGCGCAGGGGAATGCAACGTAATAAAGTCTTGTGATAATGCAAATTTGTTGCCTGGCAAAGCACAATTTTCTACCGAAGCGATAACACAAGATGGCCAAGGTTCATGTTATTCAAGAATAGCCTGGAAGCAGATATTTCTACGTTTGCTGATTTACAATTCGGAGATTTTGTGGCGACAGATAGCCTGTGAAGCCCGTTGATTGGCTTGATCGGTTTCCAATATTTTTGGTGATTCTCTTGCATATATATTTTCACTTTATCAATGATTAAGTATAATTTTGCGGCGATCATACTCAGGTAGCTGAGGCTTGGGGACATGGCAAAAATTGAGGGGGACAAATCGCCACTTTTCAGAAATTGGGGGACATGTCCCCTCAGCCCCCAGTGGTTACATCCCTGTGTGTGTGTGTGTGTGTGTGTATCTTTGCATGTGTTGGTGTGGGTCAAACTCTCTAGCCCGGGTCAGATGCCCGCTGCATCTCCAGCACATCGCCTGCGCCAGGTACGTTATCATGCTGGCAAGTTTGACAAACCCAGGTGAACTATTGATGCAATTATCGGTATCGCACATACCTGCATAACGCGCCGTGGCATGCACACAGGGCGATGTGAATGATAATAGATCTGGCATTGTCGAATGCCATCCACGGTTTTGTGTATTCTGTTGTGTCGCCTTTCGCGAATTGACGCAGTGTTTCGAAATATATCGTTTGTCAGCCCAGCGAGAGATTGCGATGCGTGTCACGTTTTTACGCTGGATTTCGAGCGCATGATCGTGTTTATTTTTATTTTTTTATTTTGTATTGTGTCACCCTGAAGGCCTGTGGCCGAGACATTGGTGACTTGTTTGTTCATGAAAATATTGTTTTATCACTGTGCCACTTATGCATAACTTGTCGAAATATAATTCTATATATATATATATGGGTGTTGTTTCATGGCAATTATTCGGGGCAATGTGCTACAGGATTGATGTACGTATAAGATGCAGCTGTTTAACACACGCACCGAAGGGGAAGGGGTGGAATCCGCCCATTTCTCAGGGTTTTTTTTGTTACGTTATCTCATAAACAGGCAGCGATATTGTAATGCACTCTGGTGACTTCGTTAAAGATTGATAAACGCATCCTATGCAACAAAAAGTCGAAATCCGTGAGTAAATATAAGAATTTCGTGGGTGTCAAATCGACCGACCGGGCGACGGCCGGCGAACGTTCGAGGTCGCAAAGGCTTCGTCGGTGCGGTGGAGAGGCGGTGCGATGAGGCAGGCGATTTGATCTTAAAGGCCTCACGACCTCATTTGATCTTAAAGGCCTGGGACCATTCAAATTGTATTGCAACGAGTTCACTACAAACATAATCTACTGTCAAAATTGTGTACCTATAGCTTCAGTAGTTTCAGAAATGTTACCGGCGGGGGCCGAATCCTCCCCCCGTCCTCTGCGCGTTGTGTCAGAGGCCCTCCAGCGTGCGTGTTAATGGATCCTGTCCTCAATTATGTTTGTATGCAAGATTTAGGCCACTTAATCTGCTGATGGGATACATTTATAATTGATGTGATGCTGAAGAGGAATATAAAAATATAACCACTAGAAGACCATGGGGTAGACAATTATCCGAGTCCATTGAAAGCCCGACAAAAGAACAGAGAATGCAATTTTCGAAACGTATCGTTCTATATGTGTGTTCACCAGTCACGTTTACTCCGTTGCTCATATATCAACGAGCAAAGCTACTTTACAATCTGCGAGCCCACCTGCACCCCGATGCCTGGTGGCGAACTCTTAGCATATTATTAATATTAACATTCAATATGAAGGGTTGAGTTCTTATACGCAACTTTTTAATCAATTTTATGTCATTTATTGCATGTGTTCTTGACCATGAAAAGAATGACGATATTTAATCCAGACCAAGTGCAGTTGCCATTTAAATATATCTAACGCACCGCCCACCGTCTTCACGTCAGTTTATCTAATACCAATATCACCTGAAAAGAGCCCTAGTTCAAGATATCCTCAAAATCCATGCAAGCAAGACCAAGTGGGTTTTAGCTTTTGTATCACTGCGTTCGCTCGCAACGCTCGCTCACTCTGTCTGAACAGCTAGTCCATACATGTAAGGTGAACGCTGCCTGGGAAAGGTGTGTGGACGAATAAGTGTTAAGTATGGCTATATCTGGCAATCTAAATCAAGTCAGGCGCTTTCTGACCTTCACATTCTCATGACTTGTCATGAGAAGATGAGGGTGTGATAGCTGTTGAAAAATTCCATGACGAAGAAAATAATACAACGCATTCGCCTTTAGTAATCTGAGGGCACATAGCATACAACACAGCATTATTTAGGAACGGCACCGTCATTTGCCATCTGCCGCGGTCTTTCACCAACAGCCAGACTACGACACCATGAAGATGTACAAATGCATGTGTGTGACCATAGCACACCCCTGTAACCCATCATAATACACCACGACCCTTGCTACCTCAACACCGTTACCAGTACCAGTGCCCTACTAGTAAAGGTAGACATGTGGTGGAATGAAGCAGCCGTCGTGAACGATGTAAAATCGATCTCATACATGTCTCATAGCGTTTCTAAACTCAATTAGCAGAACAAATGTCGATATTGAATTGGCCCCGCGTCACCAACGGTGAACGAAAACCTTGCAACTGCATACTTTCTCCTTGTATTATTATAGACGCACACTTGCTCGTGGACTGTCAATCTTGAAGTACTGAAGGTTTGAGACCGCACTGCTGTCTAGGAAAGAAGCCAGTGCAGATGGGCAGGGAAAAAAAACAATGCTGTGAACAAACCAGGCCACATGCGAGCAAACATGGTTTCTGCCAACGAGAAGGCGGAATACAAGCAGGTGAGTACACAGGGGTATAGGACAAGATCAGTTGGGTGTATGGAGGGGGGGGGGGAGTGCTCAGCCCTGGTTCGATCAATACACTCAAATACTAATTTATCTCTTAATTTGGGTCAGTATATTTTGTCATCTAAAAAAAACAACATTACTTTCATAAATATTATTTTCCCTTTTCCTGTTTTCCATGAAAAGTGTTTCATGTTCATGGCAAACAGGAAAATGGAAAATATTTATCCCCGGATAGGCTATAGGATATCCGGGGACAAAAGATACACAAAATGGTTAATCGCAAAACTATTATCGCGTAGGCATGGAGAATGCGTTTAGTGCCGAAACGACTTCTTCCCATTTCTCTTCGCATTGTGCCTAATTTCATCATTGTTTTTACGATATCTATGTATGTTACATCAAATTTCCGTCGATCCATGCGGATTAAAAACGGTACAAAAGGAAACAACATGCAACCATCAAAGCAAACTCCACATCGCGATGAGTGCTAAATGACCAATGTAATTATCGATTTGAGAGAACTTAAAATATGATTGCTTGTACTATTTCAATTTATCAAAGAGGTCAGTCACCACCAATACCAAAAAGTACTTAGATGAACCGTGAAAATGTCGTCAACACTCATTATAAATTTTGGGCAATCTTGCACCTACTAGGTTGTCGAATACGACATACTAATCCAGCATTGCTTGCTTGCAGCATTGCTAGAATTTCAATGGGTTTGACTTCCAAAGTTGGGGCTGGTTTCCAAGGTGGGTGGGGTCGGAGCTGTAAGTTGTTGGATTGAAGCCCTCCCAACTGAATAAGATCCTACACCCATGTAAGTACAGTACAAGACATCAAATGTGCAACACTGTATGGCCGTCTGATTCGCCGACATCACAGAAATAATGCAGTTTAAAATTATCGATAACTAAATGCACTGCATGTGTATTAGTTTGCTCCTTCTGTAGTATTTTGCGGGTCTCTGTAGCTGTTCTAAAAAGTAACCATTTATGATGTCTCTCGGTTTTGGACGTACTATGTGTATCATATTGTAAAATACGTGTGCGTGGCCATCATGCAAGTATAAATCGTGCATGCGAAATAAGCAAAGTAGTCGTTATAGTATAAATCACGGTTAATTTAAAAGTAGGTATTTATTACACATGTAGCCAGAATATATCAGAAACTAATTATTCCCCATTTTGAAGGTTGTACGTCGGATGATGGGCCATACACCATGCTGTAGCACCGGCTAAAAAACAAGGATGTGCACAAGGAGTAACTATCAAAGCTCAACAATTCAAGTTCCGCGGTGCGGAGGCCCAGCCAGCGCTGAGGACTTCTGCCAGGGGCGGATTCAGAATTGTCATGGGGACAGATTCTTGGAAGCCTCGGTTTCAGGCCTGGTGTCAGCAATGACAGCAGGATACTCAGCAGCGCATACGGTGCCAGTCGGCGCAGTGTCTCAGGATATCAGTTCGCTGGCAGCACGACAGGGTATCGTCGCGATGTTGACGGCGGCGGTCAGTCGCCTGGAATCAAACGTCCTGAGTGGCATGTCACCGGAGTGAACGGGCGGACGTCACCAGTTCCAGGGCCATCGGCGGAGCCATCGGCGTAGCCATCGGTGGAGCCATCGGCGGAACCATCGGCGGAGCCATCGGCGGAGCCATCGGCGGAGCCATTGGTGGGACTATCTGTGGGACGATCGGCGGTCCATCCGTGGGACCATCGGCCTGGCCATCGATGGGACCATTGGCGGGGCCATCGGCAGGGCCGTCTGCGATGCTCGGTAGGACTATCGTCGGGGCCATCGGTTCTACCACTCCGATCGCAGCCCCCAGTATTGTGCATTTTGCTGCATGCCCATCTTCATTTGATATTGGGGTGGGGGGTACATGCCCCTCTAAAAGCATGCAAAACAACACCCCTGTATATATGTATACATTGCCATGAACGGTTCACGCCAACATGATAACATGATTGGTAACATTAACATTGGTAACATGGCTGAACATTTGTTAAACAAAAGAGAGGCGATTATTAACATGGCTGCGATAAACTCCGACCTGTGATATAAGAGGGGTAGTTTATCAACATCAACGTGGTGAATCCTTCAGCCCAAATTCGGGGAAGAGATACTTAAGACGGAGCCTTCTGCCGAAATTCAGGGCATTGGGAGCATGTGCCCCCCCCAGCATAGGAAGGTGGCGTCTCTTCGGCCAGGAAAAGGACCCTTCCGGGAATGCTCGAACCTACTCCCCCACCGACTTTTTTCAGCCAGAGGTACCCCCCTCGTAAGGCAGATGCGCCACTCGAAGTACTTTGAAAGTGATGCTACTCCGGACACATGTTTCCTATGACAAATACTGGATACCTGCCTCGACTTCTATGGTCATTTTTCTCCGATTATCATAGCTCAATCATCAGAATGAGGTTAAATGCAATTCGAAAGTTAACATCGTGAGCACCGTCTATACGACGCTTTCGTCATCGTGTTCAGAGTTTGCATGTAATAAATATCAGCGAGGAGTGTATCTAGCTGAGAACGATACTTCAGGTAAAAATGCATCATTCTCCACGATTGAACAATGCAAGAGTTCTTGAACAGAGCAATATTAAGGGAAGCTACCTAGACAGACCCAGAATGATGTGTTCCATCGCCAGCATAAAATTAGCATGAGACAGAGACATGGCGCGAACTGTCAGTGGACTCTTGTCACTGACGGGAGCTGAGCCTCGAGTAGCAGCCTGCAATGTGCACTGGGCACATTATTTATGTGTTAATTATAAGTAAGGATGATCGTAGCAGCCTGGCCGCAGTTAGGATCAGACTTGCAGATAGCTTTTCAATGACCTGCACATAAGTTGTCTGGATACGTTTATAGGAATGCATAGGTACGCCTGGTTAACCCAGCTGAGCGAACTCTGCTGAGTCAGATTGTGTGTAGTTAGAGCAGCTGGAGCGTACAACTGATGGTCTCATGGAATTCGAGTCGAAGTTCATGTGATGGTGCCGCCGCCACACTTGGTGCCGCAGGCAGGCTGTCGGGGCCGTCGGGTGTTTTGGTTAGAAGCTAGGTGAACTTGATTACGAAGTGAAACTGAAAAGTGGCAAGATGTTGTAGTTGCACCACAATAGGTAGTTGCCAGCTAACTCATCCTGTCGAACATGAAGGTCCGACCGGTCTCTCACCAGCGTCTCACCAGCGTGGTGTAGCCTTGGATGTTTTTATTGGGGGGGGGGGGGGCACTTGCCCTCCCCTCCCCAATGTTGGCTTTGCCCTCCCAATAATTTCAATTTTACATGGGACCCTATGTGGTATGCTCACCAATCCATTTGGGCCCGCTCATTGGCTTCATATATTGTACCCTCTCAATATTTTAAAGAAACCTAAGCCTGTGGTGTTCATAATCTGCGCTCGAATTGTCTTCCATGGAGGGTTCGACATGGATAGTCATTGGGACATTGAATGTGCCGCTTCACAGCATTATTTGAAGATATACTACGCCGCTTCACTTTCAGGTCTTCTCTCACAGCTTATCAGGGTGATTACCACGGGTCAGTGTTCAAGGGCAGGAAATCGCATTTGCGGTCGTCATGTGCTAATTTGCTCTGCAGCTATGAAGGGAGAAAGACGGGCTTATGCTGTTCCTGCCTTGCGTGCCTCAGTCGAACAAACAGCGAACGGGCTACGCTGGACCTCTGTCGACAAGAAACAATTGATCACTCTGGATTTGGGATTGCGGTAACACAGACAGGGGAAGAAAGGCTTACGATGGCAATCAATCCTTTCCTTGTTCTATCCAGGCTGTTGTCAAGTCCCAGAGAACTCTACTAATCCGTACTTAGTCATCTACGGGATCACCATGGCGGAGATAAAAGGGCCAACAGCACTTCTTATGGCCACTTAGGCTGTTGTCAGGCCCTTAAGAACGTCTGCGAGCCATTGCGAAGGACTACAGGCCATTACGAACGTCTTCGGACCCTTACGAACGCATACGGATCCTTACGAACGTCCACTGGTCCTTATAAATTTATGCGGGCCTTCACGATATACTTCACGAACGTCTATGAGCGAATACAGATATGCGCTCACGGGCCCTCACGAATAGCTGCGGACCACTATGAACCTCCATGGGCCTTTACTGATATTTGCGGGTCCTTACGAATTTCTTCGGGCGCTTCCAGAAACCTATGGGCCCTTATGCATGTTTGCGAGTCATTACAAACGCCTAAGGTTAGCCCTGCATGCATTACAGTTTAGAGTTTTCCAGTCGAAACGTGGCGATAGGTGCAAATTATCGTTCTGTTCTCCCCTCCCCCTGCTGAAGCTTGCCTTCTGCACCGCACACCCTGGGACGTCAGATTTGGCATGTGTGTTATCACTTGCTAATGACCCCACTTCACTGATAAGCGCACAGGCGAAGCATCGCTGGGCGGCCGGCCGGCCGACCTCAAATAGACCGCCGACTGGAGGACCGACCGACCGGCCGGATCCATTCAGGGGACCGGCTGTGTAGCCATTGTTACCAGCTTGATATCGTGGGCAAATTTAAGCAGCATTTTCCTCAGCCTTATCTCAATGTTGTTCACAAAGATTATAAAGAGAAGAAGACCTGGAACGGAGCCCTGTAGCACAACACTCAAGATTCTTCCATTCAGATCGATATCCATTGTTTCATGTGATCCATTGGTATCCATTTATCCAGTGAAGGAAACACACTACCTTTGTTTCCTTCTCCTGAACCATGAATTTAATCCAGCCTAGAACTTTTCCATTAATCCCGTGTTGCTGATGAATGAATTGCGACACTTCGTGTGGAAACCCAAATGGATGGCCTGTAGTTATATGTGGTTGAAAATACGATCAAAACCATGTGAACAACACGTTTAACCACTAGAAACCGCATAATTACAGGCAACGGGGATTGATTAACCGATTTCAAGGGTTGACTCACTAGATGCCGATTGGCAATATGTTTCGTGAAGTCATGGCTGAGTTCCGACTGTGACTGCCGGGAATAACCGGATATAGCGATTGGTTTAATAGGCACAAAACGTGGATGTTTATGAGTATTTATGGCATTATATCGGGAGAGACTATGTCAGATGATTGCCTGAGCGGCTGTTCTGTCGTTGGTCGGTATATTGGACTGATACCTATTTATAGGTATCAGTCCAATAGGCCATCTATGGTTGATTCCTGACTTAGAACCAGCCAGCTATAATAACAGGAAACTGCCAACTGGAGGCTGATGTCTCGGGATCTGCATATCAATATCGCTGGCAGGGGAATCAGGGCAGAACGTATTTAACACGGCCAACCTGAATTGAAACCACGACAGGAACGAGAACGGAAATGGCATTTGGTACCAGAATGCCATAATACGTCCATGTGAAATGCACTCGAGCTCTGCCCCAGTGTGCTCTTGCTGTGCCATTAATTTACGCATCAATTTGCGTATAAAGTACATCATAGGTATGTATGCAAAGTGAACATTTGAATTCTTCTTGTTTACGTAAAGAAACCATGCCACGGATGAAGGAACTTTCTGAAGAAACTTTTCACAACCGTCCCCCAGTTGTATGGTGAGATTTTCCCAAGTTATTCCATTTTTTGCCAAAGTGCTACAGGATTGATATCGGTATAATAAGTGGTCGGAATGAACGGTCGGACGTCAATACTGTTCCTGGGCCATCGGCGGTGTCATAGGCGGGACCATTCGTGGGATTATCGGCGGGATTATCGGCGGGATCATTGGCGGGCCATCGGCGGGTCCACCTGCGGGGCCATCGGCGGGACCATCGGTGGGACCATCGGCGGGGCCATCAGGGCTCCCGCTTCGATCGCAGCCCGCAGTTTTATCCTTTTTGCTGCATGCCCATTTCCATTTTATAATGGAGGTGGTGGTGGGGGAAAATTCACTATTGGAGGGGCAAAATTCAGCATTGGGGAGGGGCATGCCCCTAAAAAATTGTGCAAAAGAACACGTCTGATTATAGGGCTCCAATCCATTCTTGTTAAGGGTCCAGTACATTTGTGCACACACATCGAGCACACTCCACCATCCCGGCTCTTTTTAGGGCTTATTGCTTTTTTTGTGCACCGACGCTTTTAAGCTACCGGGGCGTTTTCGAAGACCCCGATGTGTTTATTTAGTGAACAGTATTTTTTTTTCTTTTTAGGGACCATACTGCTTTTTGCGGGTCCGGCCTGCTTTTATGGCCCTTATGTGATGGCATGGCCACGGTGTGCTTTGAGGGCCTCCTGATTTTTTTTAGAGCTCCCGGTGTGCTTAATTAGTGCTACAACGCGTGTTTCAAGGTCTTGTCTGTTTTTGCCAGGTTCGGTGCCCTTTAGAGGGCCGTTTATATGGCGAGTACCGTCTATATGGCGCTATAGTTATACCGAGTTTGCATGCAATAAATATCAGTGCGGCGTAGAAATGCACCAGGCGTCACGATTGAACAATGCAAGAGTTCTTTGACAGAACATCATTAAGGAAACTACCTGGACAGACCGATATTAACGTGTTCGATCGTCAACAAAACATTGGCACGATATCAAGGCATGGCGACCTGCCAGTGGATCCCTGTTGCTGATGTGAGCTGAGCCCCGAGTAGCAGCCCACAATGTATTCTGGGCACATTATTTTTGTGTTAACTATGGAAAAGAACAAACAAAAAACCCGGGGTAAAAAAAAAAAAAAAAGCAAAAAAAAATTTTAAAAAACCCCCCCCCCAAATTTGGAAAGAAGGGGGGAAAAAAAAAAAAAAAAGGGATGAGGGAGAAAAAAAGGGAACAGAACTCTGCTGAGTCAGATTTTGTGTAGTTAGAACAGCTGGAATGCACAGCTCATGGGTACAATGTACTCCAGTCGTCGTGCACGTGAGAGTACCGCCACCAACCCTAGTGCCGCGGGCGCACTGTCGGGGCCGTCGGGTGTGTTAGATAGAAGCATGGTGGACTTGATTACAAAGTGAAACCAGAAAGTGGCAAGATGTTTTTGTGCACCACAACAGGTGGCAGTCAGCTAACTCATCATGTCGAACATAAAGGTACGACCGATCTCTCACCAGCATCATGTAAGCACCAGGATGTAGCTTTGTATGCTTTTGGGAGGGCACTACCCCCTCCCCCCTCCCCCCCCAAAAAAAAATATTGGTCTTGCCCTCCCAATAGCTTCAACTTTTAACATGGGACCCTGTGTGCTATGCCCCTCAATCAATTTGGGCCCACCAATTGCCTTCGCGTATTGCACACTCTCAATAATTTTCAGAAACCTAAACCTATGCTTATGGTAGGTACAATCCGTTCTCAAATTGTCTTCCACGGAGGGTTTGACATGGATAGTCATTAGGAAAATGGACTGTGCCACTTCACAGCACCATTGGAAGGTACGCTGCACCGCTTCACTTTCAGGCATTCCGTCACAACATATCTAGACGATGACCGCGGTCCAGTGTTAACGGGCAGTAAGTTGCATCTGCGGTCGCCACGTGACAACTTGCTCTGTAGCCGTGAAGGGAGAAATACGGGTGTATGCTGTTCCTTCCTTGCGTGCTTCAGTCGGACACATAGTATTGGCCGTACAGCGAGCTGGCTAGGCATGACTCCTGTCGACATGGAACAATTGATCACTATGGATTTTGGACTGCGGCAACACCCAGAGCATGGGTGCAGCCACGGTTTCGAAATTGAGGGGAGGGGAACAAACCAGGGACGCGGGATGTTTAAACAGGATGGAGTGGTAGCCCCCCCCCCCAAACAAAAAATCGTTGCTTTCGCCCCCTAGGTGCTTTCGCAGTGGCGCCGCTCCACAGAAATGGCGCCCCTCCAGACAAGTGCCCCCGTGACAATCCCTTGATCTATCCCTGATTACAAGATTACTCTCTCGCGATTATGAACTTCGGCTGGTTATAAAATCGTGCCATTCAAGTGTGACTTTTCTTGCAAATTTCACAACTTCCATTGAACCATTAAGAGGAAAGCAGACAAGTTGAAAAGTTATATCTTTTATATGTCCGGAACAGCGATGTGAGAGTATAAATAAAAACCAGCGATGATAGCGCCGTCCGAGCAGGTTACTACGAGCAGATTACGAGTCACATAGGATATGAGTGCCTCCTATCATAACGGCTGCAGACATAAAGAGATTTGATCCTTCTATTCCTATTACACTGAATCATTGTACACACACTTGACCTTCGACACCTTCGAAATTATTTCGATATATGAACATTCTGATAACATACTGTAAGCCACGTCGAATGACACCCACAACATGCAAATTGAATCCATAGCGAAAAAAACGTGAGGAATGAAGCATCTAAACTAACCCTTAGCCCTGAGGCTTGACCTGACATGTCCCTGGTTGAAATGTTACTCGAGGGTTGCCCACGGGCTATCTCTTGATAGCAAACATGGGCAGCCTTGTGAGAAAACGAAGAAACTCGGGCGGCTGAAGAAATGATTTCGTCCTTTGACTTTGAAAATTAATGTGATTTCTGAACAGTTTGCTAGAGTACCTCACGGCACGTCAAGTAACACCAATTTGATGAAAATCGAAGACATAGCGACGAGGCGCGAGGACTTCGAGCAATTTAAGCTA